>NQII01005830.1:919-97148 GCA_002778355.1 Clitarchus hookeri | reverse complement strand
AATTTGCGGTTTAACTTCATCTAGTTTGAGAAATTTTAAATAAACACTTTTTATTACCTCTTGTTTTAAAATGTGCGTGATCACTGTAATCTGTGAAAAGTATAACAAGAATTGATATAACAATTTTCTAATTTGAACTCGCAAACTTTGTAAAAGTTGATCAGCGACAACCTGTACCTACAAGCACTTCCGTGCCGTGAGTTCGTCAGTTTGTGTAAAATTTTCTAACAGTTAATAAAAATTGCAATAAAAATTGATTAGTCAGAAAGCGAAATCATTCAGAGTATTATTCTCGTTCATGGAGGCCTACGCGTCGTTGAATATTAACATTTCACTTCACAGCCACATCTTATTTCGGAATTAACGCGCCTGGAACCGAGAAAAAAATAATTTGCGAGCGAAAGTTGCTGCTTGTTGAATCACAACTTCAAAGTCTTTTTCTCGCCTTGTAAATTATTTCTCTGGCGTCGGCAGCAACACAAATTTCCAGCCTCACGAGAGTGAAAAGGGTGGGGAGGGATGGATCTGGGGAGGCGCTCGTTCACAAGGTTGGGGAAATATTTCACCACAAAACGTCCGAGTGCCAAGTTTAGTTATTTCCAACTCCACAGGTTGGTAGACGCAGCTGAATTTTGAATGCCGCTCTGCTGCGCCCCAGAAGGGAGGAGGGGCTTAAACCTTAATCTTAATGGAGTGCCTGCTTGCTACAGTGACCGGCAGTTATCTAGGAAAGTCTCAGCTCATGGAAGCCTTGAAGCGGGTTCGCCGGAGGAAGGGAGAAAAAGGTCTGAAAAAGGAAGATGCGCGCGCAGCCGACAGCCGTGTACTGACTGTTCGAAAAACATCAGTAGCAGATAATGTACGTGACTGACGATGGAAGGTAATGGTAACTCGCAGAAATGCAGCTAAATCATTCACAGCAGACAAGGGAAAATAATTAAGACTCCGATATTGATAACGTTTGCAATGTTTTGCCTTTATTAGAGTCATCATAATTCAGGCACACTTAGTTTTTTTGGGGGAAATTTAGAATTGAATGCTGTAAAAATTTTTTATTTTAAGAACTGCTTGAGCATTTGTATCTGGATGATGTTTACACACTAGCAATATAATGAAATCGAAACAGTGTTAACAGAAGTTATTAGGCCTACATATTATTTGTGTATCTTATATATTCGCCTTCCACACTATGAAGTGTTTGCAGGTAAAAGGTTTTATTATTAAAGATGTACAATTTTTACTACTTAGGGTCCCATCACATTCGGTAAATCTTGTTCACGACAATTGGAAGTATTACATTATCTTACGGTGTAAAGTGCAATGTTTGCATAAACAATACGTATGTATTTATTTGCCTACTTCATCTGTAATTGCATCACTATCAGTAACACTAATAAAATTCACATCCGTCTGCTCCAGTTTTAATAAATGTGAATGGTCACCCAATGAAAAAAAAAATGTTCACACACTGTGCACATCAGTAAACAACAACCTGTCTTAAGGTCAATGATGCATCGCTCCTGGCCACCAGTTTGCCTGCATCATTCCTGGCAACAAGCTCGCCCGTTATTTTATGACATTTGTGAGCTCCATCCCTTCTGTAAAAATAGCGCCATATTATTTTCCAGTGCAAGAGAAATGCTCATACACGACCAATGGTGAGTTTTTAAAATACGTTATTTACAGTGCTGTGGTTTGTTTAAAAGCTTAATACTCTTTCATTTATAATTTATGTTATACTTTGTGCATTCCGATAGACGAAACATATGGGGGATGAGCTAGTTCATGCAAAATCAGCCGATTTTCCCATTTTGCACCAGTGGGCTGACATCACTGGCTAAGCCATATGTTAGGATAATTGTAAAATATGTTCAATCAACAGTACTACTCTGTAAATATGGTTAAAGGCTGTTAACAGTAAAGTGAGCACTTTTGAGGCCCTAGTTCTTTTTTCCTTCCAGCCATTTTTTATCCTTCAATGAGAGGGCTTTCAAAAGTGCTCACTTTACCGTGAACAGCCAATATCAACTTTATATAGTGCATAATATTATTATATTTAATGCCCTTTGTGTCACGGGCTGTGCAGCGAATGTTTTCCGTCCCGCTCGTATGCGGCCGGCGCGCGCCGTTTGTCGCACAGCCACTGTACTGCACACCCCTCAGAGAGNATTGCGGGATGATCCGAGTCTACACTCTGGCACTTGGGAAACAGCAGGGGGGTTTCTCAAAGATATTTCACACAAGGTCGGGCGGAAGCTTCTGCGAGACCTGCTATCCGAGCCTGCGTGCAAGCAGTTGTGGATGTGGCTATGGAACAACTGCTCAGACGATACTTACTGCCGCACAAGTAAAGACGAGTGGTTTTGTTATGATTTTACTTCTGCCACCTCACTCACGACTTTTGCCGTATCCGTTTATAGACAGAGACTATTTGTTTTTTGTGATTACTGAAACGTTTTCTGTTAAATAAACACGGATGTTTGGCATAATTTTCACATAATGCTGTTAGAGATTCAGTAAACATATTTGACATATTTTATTTACTCTTTATTCTTGTTTAAAGGCCATATTGCGGTTTCTCATAACAAAATGAACAAAATTATGGCAATTGCCAATACCAAACTCCAACACACACACACACACTTTTTCTCTCTCTCTCTCTCTCTCCCTGAAACACACACACACTTTCTCTCTCTCTGATTGGCTAGAATTCCAACCTTGAAGGAAACCTTCCACCAATTACGAAAATGTCCATGAAAACGGCCAGCAGTTGGCCAAATGTTCAATAGAACCATCCATACAAGCGGCCATGCAAGCTTGCATGGAATCTTCCTAGGAGACTTTAATCTTGGCACACGCGCTTTACCGTAACCTTACTTCGTTTCGCGTTTCAAGGATGATGGCGCACATATTCGTAAGTCATATTATTGTCAAATAAATATACAAACACAAAACATTTGAGTAATTTTACACAAATGTGAGTGGTAACAGTGTCTTTGAGGAATTCACAATTAAATTTTATACTAACTATAATTTTAAATAAAACATTAAAATTATTTTACTAAACAGTACCAGATAAAAATATTAGTATTGACAATAAGTTTCAGTATAGCGTTTTGCAGAATGAGGTATTTAAANCTAAACAGTACCAGATAAAAATATTAGTATTGACAATAAGTTTCAGTATAGCGTTTTGCAGAATGAGGTATTTAAACGCGTAAAAACTTAGAAGGTAATGTTATACTCCTTCATAAGTAGCATACTAGTACGTGCCAACTTGTTGCTCCATTATATTATGTAACAGTAAANGTGCCAACTTGTTGCTCCATTATATTATGTAACAGTAAACTGAAATCGATTGGTTTAGAAAGATTTTCAATAATCACCGTCTTATTAATAATGAAGTTTATCGGGGTGTAAAGCCCAGATCTAGGATTACCGATGAAATAACACACATTTTGGAAGGACGACGCGGCACAATGCCTGCCAGCTAACTGATCTGTAATGCGTAAGATCAAAAAGAATGTGGTACGTCTTATGTTCCCAACGTAAACGAATGGCATTACCAACTATTCATACAGTGAAAACATTCCTTCAACATAACGCTAAACTGCAATTTGCGGTTTAACTTCATCTAGTTTGAGAAATTTTAAATAAACACTTTTTATTACCTCTTGTTTTAAAATGTGCNAATTTGCGGTTTAACTTCATCTAGTTTGAGAAATTTTAAATAAACACTTTTTATTACCTCTTGTTTTAAAATGTGCGTGATCACTGTAATCTGTGAAAAGTATAACAAGAATTGATATAACAATTTTCTAATTTGAACTCGCAAACTTTGTAAAAGTTGATCAGCGACAACCTGTACCTACAAGCACTTCCGTGCCGTGAGTTCGTCAGTTTGTGTAAAATTTTCTAACNAAGTTGATCAGCGACAACCTGTACCTACAAGCACTTCCGTGCCGTGAGTTCGTCAGTTTGTGTAAAATTTTCTAACTGTTAATAAAAATTGCAATAAAAATTGATTAGTCAGAAAGCGAAATCATTCAGAGTATTATTCTCGTTTATGGAGGNTGTTAATAAAAATTGCAATAAAAATTGATTAGTCAGAAAGCGAAATCATTCAGAGTATTATTCTCGTTCATGGAGGCCTACGCGTCGTTGAATATTAACATTTCACTTCACAGCCACATCTTATTTCGGAATTAACGCGCCTGGAACCGAGAAAAAAATAATTCGCGAGCGAAAGTTGCTGCTTGTTGAATCACAACTTCAAAGTCTTTTTCTCGCCTTGTAAATTATTTCTCTGGCGTCGGCAGCAACACAAATTTCCAGCCTCACGAGAGTGAAAAGGGTGGGGAGGGATGGATCTGGGGAGGCGCTCGTTCACAAGGTTGGGGAAATATTTCACCACAAAACGTCCGAGTGCCAAGTTTAGTTATTTCCAACTCCACAGGTTGGTAGACGCAGCTGAATTTTGAATGCCGCTCTGCTGCGCCCCAGAAGGGAGGAGGGGCTTAAACCTTAATCTTAATGGAGTGCCTGCTTGCTACAGTGACCGGCAGTTATCTAGGAAAGTCTCAGCTCATGGAAGCCTTGAAGCGGGTTCGCNGGAGTGCCTGCTTGCTACAGTGACCGGCAGTTATCTAGGAAAGTCTCAGCTCATGGAAGCCTTGAAGCGGGTTCGCAGGAGGAAGGGAGAAAAAGGTCTGAAAAAGGGGGATGGGCGCGCAGCCGACAGCCGTGTACTGACTGTTCGAAAAACATCAGTAGCAGATAATGTACGTGACTGATGATGGAAGGTAATGGTAACTCGCAGAAATGCAGCTAAATCATTCACAGCAGACAAGGGAAAATAATTAAGACTCCGATATTGATAACGTTTGCCATGTTTTGCCTTTATTAGAGTCATCATAATTCAGGCACACTTAGTTTTTTTTGGGGANGATATTGATAACGTTTGCAATGTTTTGCCTTTATTAGAGTCATCATAATTCAGGCACACTTAGTTTTTTTGGGGAAAATTTAGAATTGAATGCTGTAAAAATTTTTTATTTTAAGAACTGCTTGAGCATTTGTATCTGGATGATGTTTACACACTAGCAATATTAATGAAATCGAAACAGTGTTAACATAAGTTATTAGGCCTACATATTATTTGTGTATCTTATATATTCGCCTTTCACACTATGAAGTGTTTGCAGGTAAAAGGTTTTATTATTAAAGATGTACAATTTTTACTACTTAGGGTCCCATCACATTCGGTAAATCTTGTTCACGACAATTGGAAGTATTACATTATCTTACTGTGTAAAGTGCAATGTTTGCGTAAACAATACGTATGTATTTATTTGCCTACTTCATCTGTAATTGCATCACTATCAGTAACAATAATAAAATTCACATCCGTCTGCTCCAGTTTTAATAAATGTGAATGGTCACCCAATGAAAAAAAAAATGTTCACACACTGTGCACATCAGTAAACAACAACCTGTCTTAAGGTCAATGATGCATCGCTCCTGGCCACCAGTTTGCCTGCATCATTCCTGGCAACAAGCTCGCCCGTTATTTTATGAAATTTGTGAGCTCCATCCCTTCTGTAAAAATAGCGCCATATTATTTTCCAGTGCAAGAGAAATGCTCATACACGACCAATGGTGAGTTTTTAAAATACGTTATTTACAGTGCTGTGGTTTGTTTAAAAGCTTAATACTCTTTCATTTATAATTTATGTTATACTTTGTGCATTCCGATAGACGAAACATATGGGGGATGAGCTAGTTCATGCAAAATCAGCCGATTTTCCCATTATGCACCAGTGGGCTGACATCACTGGCCAAGCCATATGTTAGGATAATTGTAAAATATATTCAGTCAACAGTACTACTCTGTAAATATGGTTAAAGGCTGTTAACAATAAAGTGAGCACTTTTGAGGCCCTAGTTCTTTTTTCCTTCCAGCCATTTTTTATCCTTCAACCACCTTTTTAAATAAATACTTCAATGTAAGTAATAAACACAGTGTATATATTCCGCCTTACTCAAAAGATATCATCTAAGGCTAAATAAAATATATTTATTGACTATTATTCCAAATGAGAGGGCTTTCAAAAGTGCTCACTTTACCGTGAACAGCCAATATCAACTTTATATAGTGCATATTATTATTATATTTAATGCCCTTTGTGTCTCGGGCTGTGCAGCGAATGTTTTCCGTCCCGCTCGTATGCGGCCGGCGCGCGNGTATGGCACATCTTATGTTACCAACGTAAAATAATTTTGTAACCAACTATTCATACAAAGAAAACATTCATTCAACGAAACGCTAAACGCCGAACATCAGGGCCTCGTCTGGACAGCACTCCGTCGGCCTGTGAGTAGTAACGAGTATTGCCGAAAGCTCTGGAGTAGAACAGAAAAGAGCAGAACCACCTTCAAATTAATATGTTTGTCTATAGAATTCAGTGCACAGATGTGCTAGATAGCGGCGCGGAGATGNGCACAGATGTGCTAGATAGCGGCGCGGAGATGACAGTTGCACTTTATTCTTCTTTGGAAGGTGCTGGCAAATGTGTTCCAGTAGTTCCTTTCCTTAAACTAATGATGATAGGTGTGACGTCACGCGTAAGCACGTTAATTAACCTTCAAGTCTCACTGACTAATGAAGGAATTGGAGCATGAAAAGTTGCAATTTGTTTGATCTTTTTGTTAATTTCCTTCTCCGTCACTCACTCACTCACTTTTGACTTTGACAACTGTTAACGCTAGTGAGGGATCGAGAACGACTATTTTACACTGGCCAAGTTGTGCGAGGCAAGCTCCTTGTTTGGTACAAGTGGCACGCAAAGAGAAATTACGCCATTTTCCTTGTGAACACTGCTCGTATCAAATTGAATCGCCCACACAATTTAATTTTATGGCGCACCCTTGCAAGCTGCAATGGTTACAGAGTAACAATGTTAGTTATTGGCAAACATTCAACACAATGTTCGGAAACTCATTTCCCAAACTCCAGACATAGTTTCTTTGGAAGAATGGTGTAACACACGCCTTTCTAAGCTAAAATAACGAATAATTATTACCAGGTAATTTTTATGTTTAACAAGCCCAATCTTATATTTTTCACATAATTACTTTATTATGTGGCAAATTTTATTTATTTGCTTTGAAACAAAGTTTATAATATTTATTATTTTTTAACAGTACTTTTATTTGGCCGCATATTTATATGTTTTTCTATTTTTACGTTGTCTACGTGCACTTACAATGCCGTATGACTCTATGCATTTTGAACGTTAGGGCAGTTTTGAGTGGCAGTTCAAATGAATTTAATTTGTAACCCTCGTGATTGACCAGTTATTAAAGAACATTGTTAATTTAAATTTTTCAAAGGAGAAGACAGACATCTTGTTACGTGACGTCAGGCAGTCAACCCGGGTTGGCTGTGCACTAGGTGTTAAATATAAATTTTTAATAGTGAAGTCCGAGTTCGCACACCTAAAATTGAGACGAAGACGCGGGATATTTAAAACAGTAAGTAGGCCTGTATTAGCGTCCTCCGCGTAGCTTCCAGAGAGGTTGGCTAGAACTCGTGAGACGTCCGTTAAGGTGCCATTGACTGTATGCTAGCACCGTAAGTCATGTGCTTACATATAGGGAAGACATCACCCAGGGCTGCTGTGCATCTGATCATCGGGAACTTCAAGATCATCGGAATCCTACGTTTGTAATTAGTTACAGCTAAGAAATCACAAATAAAGTTTTCACCTAACACTGTTAATTCAACCTTATAGAACAATTTCACGCCACCATGTTGTTTTTCGTACGTACACGACTTTGCTGACATTTTAATACAGCAAACCTGAATTGAATCCTTGCTCTGCCGCTAGCTGATTGCATAAGTTTTATTTAAATTAATTATTTTTGAAGGAACATTGAAAGAGTTAGGCGTAATTTCTGAACATTTTCAAGTATTTTAATTTTCAACCATTATGAGGTTACAAGTGTTTCAAAGACNCAGTTAGGCGTAATTTCTGAACATTTTCAAGTATTTTAATTTTCAACCATTATGAGGTTACAAGTGTTTCAAAGACCAAATATTTAAATTATATGGTTAATTTTTTCGTAGCAACAGATAATCTGCTAATTTGTATTGCCATCTGGATGAGTAATTTTGTTTTTCTGGGAAAAGTCAAATTATTCTGAGCTCAATTAAACCTCCAGATATTTTTTCAAACACAATCGCCCCGTTGTTGTCATTTCGTTGTAGTTGCAAGTTTTCTCCTAGTGTTCCTGTTTGCGTATGTGCCTATTCTGCTCCCAAGTATTTTTACTACCCGATTGCTGTGCTGCTGGGTGTACAAATGGCACGCGTTACTTCAGATTGGTAATATCAAGTGTGAGCGTATGCCTACTTACAGTCTGGATGGGACCAGGCAAAAGTAACTCGTCAGACTGTCTTCAATCGTCACTAAGGGGATTTTAATTTCCAGTTCTCAGACTGATTTGTGTTGTCAAGGAATTAAAGAGGCAATATTTCTGATTTTCAACTACAACACCAATTTATTACTCAATTTGGGCGATCGTGACAGCGCAGCTAGGCTTNTTCAACTACAACACCAATTTATTACTCAATTTGGGCGATCGTGACAGCGCAGCTAGGCTTCACACTCTACCCAGAAAATTGGAGGAAAATTTTGAAACCAGTCTAAGAAGTTAGATGAAAAACTGCAGTCAGGCGAAAAAATTAGTAGGGAAATTGCAGTAGCAGGCAAATGGTTTAACCCAGACCATGCAAACCCAGTTGCTAAACCAGGCCGTGGAGAATAGGGCGCATTTGCCTGAGAAATTGGAAGAAAAATTACAGGAACAGGAAAGCCAAATTCAAAACACAAAATTACACGGTAGGCAGTTTAACTGCCAAATTGATTCAGGCACAGTAGTAGGTAGATACCGTCCGCAGAGAGGTATTCGCGAACATGGAAGAGCTCGAGCTAGTGAAGGTGCATCGTACACTGCAAGTAAGCACCGTGGAGCAGTGAGTATACTTGCTAGAGAGGAGACTGGCCTACGCTACTGACCCACCACAAGTCAACGAGCTTGTTAGAGTAAGTCATCTAGTCGTTACGTTTCATTACGTTTTACACGTTACACTTTACAATGGTAACACCAAAGTCTTACACATTTATATCTGGATGAATATTTTTATATCAATAAATTGTGTACATGTTAATGAATGTAGGACAAGTTGCATTGGTCGTAGGCGTGGTGGGGCCACGGTGGCTGAGAGGTTAGACTGCTCGCCTCCCACCAAGGCGAACCGGGTTCAATCTCCGGCTGGTTCACTCCCTATTTTCGTAAGTGGGAAATCGTGCAGGATGATGTCACTGGTCAGCGGATTTGCTCGGGGATCTCCCGTTTTCCCTGCCCTTTCACTCCAGCTCTCTGCTCCATATTCACCTGACTTAACCTTCATCGTCTGTCTAAACCTCGCTGTTAAGAACCTCTAAAATCTCTTCACTCACTCACTTATAGGCTTGGCACTATATTGTTACATACGCAGCATCGCGTGCATTCTTCCTATGCAACTTGTCCTACACTCATGATCGCAACGCCTTGTCCTCCAGGCGTTGTACACCACAGCTTTGAAAACCATTATATGATATAAAAATACTTTTCTTAGTGTAGGTGTGTAGAGATTTTGTATTACAACTGTTCCAAACTTTCAGGAGTTCGAAAACTGAATTTCGAAAATAGCGTATTGCGTTACTATGCCATTTTCAGGGATATGCCAGTGATATGTAACAAATGATTGGTTAAAATTAAGCTGAAGACTAACAAGCTATCACAAGATTCATATAATTACCACTGTCCAT
The DNA here is from genome assembly GCA_002778355.1 of Clitarchus hookeri. NCBI lineage: Eukaryota > Metazoa > Arthropoda > Insecta > Phasmatodea > Phasmatidae > Clitarchus > Clitarchus hookeri. The sequence goes on along the minus strand of NQII01005830.1, from coordinate 87,273 downwards.
GCAGCAGAAGCTAACGAATGNCGAAAACTGAATTTCGAACATAGCGTATTGCGTTACTATGCCATTTTCAGGGATATGCCAGTGATATGTAACAAATGCGTGGTTAAAATTAAGCTGAAGACTAACAAGCTATCACAAGATTCATATAATTACCACTGTCCATGCCGCAGAAGCTAACGAATTGCGAAAGGGAATGTTTGACTTGAGTATTCTGAAATGCACTAATAGTTCTTCCTACATAATTATTGCATGTGTTCATGACAAATATGTCCCCTTACGGCTTTGCTCGTCAGCCTATGTTAATAACATCAATGTTCGCACCGTGAGTGTCCAACTTCTTCTGACATTCTCCAACTGTCTACTGGCGCCCAACTTTTGGACTTGGTGATTTCCTATTGGCAGTTCCCACTGCAGACTCAAGGAGTATCTCTAACGCTTTTCTGTTTCACCAACGCCAATATTGTTTCCAGGTTTAACTTTGGACTACGTAATGCTGTGGCAAACATCTCAAGATGTCTTTATCAGCTCTTACTCTCACAATGCGAGTCGTTTGCACGCAGCTATTTTGACGATATGAGAGTTGTCAGCCAATCATTCGAGGTCCATCTGCATCACTTAGATGCTATTATTTCGTGTTTGAGAGGCGAGAGTGATGTTTAAGTTCAGAAATTACTTGTTTTTTCTAGCTGAAATATTATTACTAGGACGTATCTTGATCCCTCACTATATCAATACGGACGTTAGTAGACTTGGGCGGTTACAAAATTTTTGGAAGAATTTTTGGGACATTATTATTTAAATTTCATAACTGTGCATATTTTGAATTTTTTCTGCCTAGTNAATTTTTGGAAGAATTTTTGGGACATTATTATTTAAATTTCATAACTGTGCATATTTTGAATTTTTTCTGCCTAGTTAATTGACTCAATACGCTATCGTGGTTATGTAGTTGTGTTTGTGATTTATGTTACTTTTTTCAGACAATTGTATTTNTAATTGACTCAATACGCTATCGTGGTTATGTAGTTGTGTTTGTGATTTATGTTACTTTTTTCAGACAATTGTATTTTTTCTAAATTAATTTCTTTAAGGGATTCGTGAATTTGAAATTAATACATAGTTTAACTTAGCCAGTGTAGCTTGGTTTGTAGCAGTTTTTTTTTTTCATTTCCTTACATTTGCACCGAATGTGCATTGCCAGGTTTGCATTTTTTCTGGACGCTGTTCACTGTGTCTGTGCTTTGTCTGCATCGTGTGTCTGTGCTTTGTCTGCATCGTCTACCACACTCACAGTGCGTGAATCCATGTAGTTTTCTCTCCTACATGCAATTGAATTTTTCCCCTTCCACTTGAGATCTAGTGCTGTCGTGCAGTTGAGTTCCGCCCGCACACTCTAGTAACGATTACTGAACTGAAATCGTTGTTCGCTTGTTCGCGTTGCCTTTATCGGTTTTTTCGACGACTTTTATCGCTGCTTTNATTACTGAACTGAAATCGTTGTTCGCTTGTTCGCGTTGCCTTTATCGGTTTTTTCGACGACTTTTATCGCTGCTTTTATGACGCTATGACATGTTATAAGAGCACTCCCGAATACTGGAAGAAATCATATGCTGAAACCTAGTTTTATGGCGTTCCTTCACAACTCTGTTTACGCCATGTAGCTAAATAATATAAGTAATATTTAGCTGGATTAATTAATTAGTAATTATTGAGGTATTTTATTCATGTTAAATATACATCTCAGTTCCATCGTTAAGCCTCCTTGATGAGTATAGAGTAGAGTACACTACAATATCGTGAGTCGTGTTTTGGCATTTTAATAATCGCGTTGCAGTAACTAATTATCCGCGTTCCGTTATTTTTATGCTTTATATTTTTTCGAGAACTATGTTGCATAGAAGTTCTGCCAATTTGTATTTTTAATTATAAAACATATTCTTTGTTTTTTTTTTAGGTCAAAATTGTTGTGAGTTTGTATCGAGTTCCGTAGGACCTTACTNATAACTGAACTGAAATCGTTGTTCGCTTGTTCGCGTTGCCTTTATCGGTTTTTTCGACGACTTTTATCGCTGCTTTCATGACGCTATGACATGTTATAAGAGCACTCCCGAATACTGGAAGAAATCATATGCTGAAACCTAGTTTTCTGGCGTTCCTTCACAACTCTGTTTACGCCATGTAGCTAAATAATATAAGTAATATTTAGCTGGATTAATTAATTAGTAATTATTGAGGTATTTTATTCATGTTAAATATACATCTCAGTTCCATCGTTAAGCCTCCTTGATGAGTACAGTACACTACAATATCGTGAGTCGTGTTTTGGCATTTTAATAATCGCGTTGCAGTAACTAATTATCCGCGTTCCGTTATTTTTATGCTTTATATTTTTTCGAGAACTATGTTGCATAGAAGTTCTGCCAATTTGTATTTTTAACTATAAAACATATTCTTTGTTTTTTTTTTAGGTCAAAATTGTTGTGAGTTTGTATCGAGTTCCGTAGGACCTTACTNCTATAAAACATATTCTTTGTTTTTTTTTTAGGTCAAAATTGTTGTGAGTTTGTATCGAGTTCCGTAGGACCTTACTTTAAAATGGCTTGTGCATTAATTTTTTTCAAGTAAAGTCAATCTTAATGTTAAGAAATTTGTTCGTCACTATTATACAATAATAAACCTCAAAAAATATTTTGTTCAAAAACAAAAATTTTAAAATTAACTTATTACAATTATAAATAATTATATTCGGTGAATTGCCTATTATATACATTTTTTATGTAGTGCGTTATTTGAGCACAGATATTTTAATATTTCAGTATTGCTCCCAATGCAATGGCATTTCTCATGTATGGCAGCATAGAAGATGTATTCAACACAATTGTGTTAATTTTATAAAACGCTTTAACGGATACATCACGTAATTGTAAAGTTAAGTATCCAGGCATCATTATCGCCATTTTAAGTCACAATTTGTAGTACGTTTGGTAGGTAAAATATTGGAAAGTTCTCCTGCTACAAAAAATTAGTGATCTGCTAAACTATTCATTGTTATAAAAAAAATTGGCACTGCTTCGTGGTTCTGGCCATGCTATTCCTTTATTTTTCTACTACAAAACTGATATAAGACTTTTTGTTTACAACCACGGAGTACCCGATTGCAAACTAGCTCAAGTTTAGGAATTTCTGACACCTCGAAAAACCTGTCATTTAAATACCTTTCTAAGCTTGTTGATTGTATCGGGGATACTGTAAAAATATGGCGTCAATAACAGTATAATGCTTTGACTTATCAAAGCGAGACACCTCGTGACAGTGGGTGATCTAGTGTGAGTGACGGCTCTCTGACCACTGAATGATTCATATCACAAGAAGCTAGTATTGGTTCATCTTTCACGAGTCCGTCCGTTTCACCTCTTCACTGACAGTCGAATAATGCACACGGAAGGCGCCTTGCGTAACTCAGTGATGCCGGAGAAGAACTCATCCACAACATGAGCAGGCGCGCCCTCAATAGAAGAAAACGAAATGATACGACTCTAGAGAAGGAAGTTCTTTCCATTGAATGGTTCATGCAGTTTCGCGATTTATCTTCTACACAGCGAAGAAGTGTTTTTGTTTGCTGATCATCAGGAAGTTACGTTTTCGAAGGACGGAAACATTTTTGGAAGCATGCTTATCCACTTGCAGTACAATATGAAAGTTNTCAGGAAGTTACGTTTTCGAAGGACGGAAACATTTTTGGAAGCATGCTTATCCACTTGCAGTACAATATGAAAGTTACTATATTAAAGGAGTAAAGAATAAGTGCGAATAATGCCTTTCGAGAGCCCAGAAGTAGGCAACCCGCCTTGCGTTTTTGCCTAAAGAATTACGTATTCGCGCAGCAAGTAAGAAGACAGCCTTCCTCCGAGAGGCATTGGGTTGTATGAATACATTTGAGCAGGTTCTCCTGAGGAGGTGCTGGTTGAGCACGTCTTCACAGCGTGAGCATCTCCTCAATCTGAGAGGAATGGAAATATCCGATTGACTGTGGCAGGTGCTCAGTTAAGTCAGTGTGCATGTCCTGTTTCATCCATACGAACGCGAGTACCTGCTTACGTTTTTCACCATTCGAGCACCTGCTCATCTTTATTCATATGATCCATCGTCGCGCGTTTAAGAGAGCAAGCTACGAATCCACCATGTCAAAAAAATATTAAAACGAATTTCTGAACCCTCTCCAGATTATACATGCCTGAGTTCGTACACCTTAACCCAGCAAGAAGTCAGCTAGTTCAAGAACGAATCAAAAATTTTACTGCTGGTTGCACTTCAACAATGAAGAAATCTTGACTTTGCACGAGTATCTCAACCACAACGGATCCTTCGCACATAGAGACCTGCTTCGCAGAGATTTCTACTGGCCGTCCATTTCATGTAAGCCAGAGGTTAAAACTACCAATCAACAGCAAAGCAGCACACTTAAGCCTCTCCTTCCCGTAGCGCTACTAGAGCTAGTGTCTGCAGGATGTTTTGAAGCGTGGTCCCACTCGGCCGCAGGAACGGAGTTCATTATCGTCTGTTAAGTTCTCAAAATATTTTTAACTTATGTTCTTTTTTTCGTAGCACTGTAAAGGCCTATTTAAATATAATATATATTTGTGGCAGAATTGGGCAAACCAGTAAATGGTTGAAATCAAATAAAACGTATTTAATAAATTTGGATTTAAACATTGTGGCAAATTTTTACTTTTCAATACATTCTTTGCTAACAAATATTATTTTATTCTTCGTTATTAAATTTTTGGGAATCAACTTTGTTATTTTATTCAATCATTTTACAGAATTTGCAAATCACTAAATAGTGTTGATAGCGGTTGTTTTCAGCCTAAATATTTTCTTTACTTACTTCATGAGTTGGAATTTGAAGGCGCTGATTACGAGGGACTTTTGATGAGCTCGGCTCTCGCATGTGTGTGGGAAAAAGGACCTCTAACCGGGGACCGCGGTGGTGTAGTGGTGAAAAAACTCACCTCCCACCAAAGCGAACCGGGTTCGATTCCCGGCGGGGTCGCTCCCGAATTTTCGCATGTGAGAATCGTGGTCAGCGGGTTTTCTCGGGACCTCCCGTTGCATTCCGACGCTGCTCCATACCCATTTCGCTTCACCCTAATCGACTCTCAAGACCTCGATGTTAAAAGTCGCCCACATCTCTTCACTCACTCACTTCACTTACTCTGACAGAACGGTCTGATAGGCGGTGTTGCATTACAGTGCAGCGACGAGATTCGAGAGACATTTGTGTCAACCAGCGACGCGTTGAAAAAAGTCGTCACAAACTGCAAGGTTGTTAATATTGCCCGTTCTCGGGTGTCAGTATTTCAGAGCTGCTAATCAAAATGACTAAACGTTTTTTTTTTCTAGAGTGGTGAAATTAACCTTTTTGGCCCACCTTTTCATATTTGTCATGAAGAAAGGTTCTTGTTTTTCGCTTGTAGTTTACGTTTCTCGTAGTTATAGTTAGCCTTCGTAAATGACGCCTGTTTCTATTATTTGCACGTGTGTGAGAGAGAGAGAGAGAGAGATAGACAGACATAGTGTAGGGGGGGGGGGTCATTTGACGCAGGCAGCGCAAAGGAAAATTTCGTTCATGGTGAGAATTTACTTTTGGTTGATTTTGCTCGGGAATGATTCACTTCTCCTTGTTGCAAGTTAATTCGTCGCGAGAAACTTCCCGTGTAAAATGTCGTTAGATCATTGTGCCGCATTTTCAAATTTTGATATTGAATGCAACGGGTGTTGGCACTGCCAAACGAAATAACCTCGGTGTTTTTTTTTTCTATTTTAGTAGAAGTACGCAAGTCAATTTTAATGCAGCTCAGTCAAACCTTGTACTTTCGTGAAGAAACATTTTATTGTAAAAATCTTATCGAAGGTTTTGGTAAAGCCAAACTGAATACGTGTATTTGGACCGTAATGTTTAATTTTCGTTTGATTATAACATATTTTCGGTAAAGTTAAATAAGTAATCATACATTATTAAAGAGAAACAAATGCAATTTTTTACTAGTACATATCTTTAACTAGGAGGCAGTGTAAGTTCCCTTCGTTGAATACGTGACAGTGTATTCAATGTTTGTAACTGAGCGTCAAAACGTGGGTCGGAGCCTACTCTTTGCCTGGTAACATACTTAAGGCGGGGTTATGCCTCACCTCACCACCGTTCCTATCAGATATATCCAACACAATCCCAATGAACTATTTATGCGTGAGCTTGGACGCATGCTTAGAATTTTGCGCTACGAGAAGCAGTATATTTGGCGTGACTAACTGCCACTAGCACTAGCACCTGCATAAAAGTCTCGCCCACGCATAAGACGTCGAATACCCCAAGAATCCATTTTGGAAATTTCGTTGAAAATGCTTCTAATTACATCCAGTAGGCAGCAGTGGACACCGATGCAGTTTTTGGATGATTCAGTGCAATCCACTATAGTCTATTCGCGATATCTTCACACTTTTTAAATAAAACCTTCCACAAATGAAACAATGTGTGACGTCATTGGTTGTTTCCTAAACAAAGTAAAATGTTTTATGTTATGTAACATAACCTTATCTTTTTTTTTGGTTTAATTGAGTGGAATGGAATGATTCGAGTGGTTCTTAACATCGAGGAATTGAGAGCCGATGGGTGTGAAACGAGTATCGAGCAACGCCGGAATGGAAGAATGGGGGAAACGGGAGATCCCCAACATCGTCCGATTCTGAGAGCGACCCCACTGGGAATTGAGCCTGGATCACCCAGGTGGAAGGCGAGTAGTCTGACCACTACACCACCGCGGTCCTCATGAAATAACACATTTTCAAATCTGCACAGACTCTTAAGCAGTTCAAAAGGATGAAGAATAGACACAGTGTACATCCAGGTGAACTAGTTCTCGAGGGCTTTCGTAATGCCAGCAAACCGACGAATTTTATGGCCAGTAAACTTCTGCGACCCTTTTCAGGTTCATTACTTGTTAGGAATTGAAAAATAATAGTTGGCAGCAGTGGACAACGATGCGGTTGTTGGATGATTCAGTACAATCCACTTCAGTAATCGCGATTTCTTCACACTTTTTAATAAAACCTTCGACAACCCCCCTCCCCCCCCTCACACAACCCACAATCGATAGTGTGACGTGTTTTGTTCTTTCATAAATATGCCATGTACCCACAACCGTTTTACACTTCTTATAACATAAAAGTATCTTATTTTTGGTTCATTTGAACTACTGTTATATTATATATAAATAATAATAGTTCATTTTCAATAAATACTGATAGAACAGATAGGGAAAAGTGTGTTGGTATTGCTTAGTAAGAAAAAGTTCTTATTCAACATATTATTAAACTGAATGCTCACGAATACGGTGCGTTGTCCTTTTGGTGTAATTTGCTAGACTTAGTCAAGCCAGAAAGTAGATCTTAGGAAAGGCTTCAGAAAAGTTGGAAGTAACCATGAATGGACTTTACAGTTAAATCAATGTTCTAAAGCTCCCTCGACAATGAGGAAGTAAGGTTACGCCACGTGAGGCAATCTTTAACTGGAGAAATTTAACTGTTCCTCATGACAGTTTGTCACGCACTGCTTGAGAAACACTCTAAGTGGACGTTCAGCTCTGCAGAGAAAAGCTGTATGACAACTGACTGAAAAAGTTACATGCAGAGTCTGTATTCAAACAGGCAGATTTTGTTTAGGAAATTTGTTACGTTCTTTGATTTCTTTATACAAAGTGATAAATTATTTCTTCCTTTGGTATTTTATATCCAACAAAACTTACACGACGAAGGGTTAACCAATATAAAACCACCAAATCACATTAATGATTTTATTGGTTTTTATGATTTTTATTGATACACTATTGGCATTTGTCTTATTTATATTCAGAGGAAAATTTTGTATTGATTACAATAAAAGTTTTAATTTCAGATAAATAAAACTCTAATTAGTTGTAATGGATATTTCCTTAAACAATATTTTGGCTGCAGTAATAATTTTCTATGGTACTGTAATTATATTCGGAACGTTTCAGAGATGAAAATAATTACCATTTTAAATTACGGTAGTTACTTTAATATTCTTTATATTAGGGCCTACGTAAACTATTCACATATCGAAATGTTTTCAATAGTACTAAATAAGTGACTTCTAACAGTTTCCGATCTTAACTATTGAATCACAAATTATAAATTACGAAATGACCTATTTGAATACGCCCGAAGTTATAATAAATAAAGTGCGCTGGCCGATTACCAAAAGGAACAGAGATATTAAAGAACTCGATTGGCTGTTGTTACTGTTGACACGGCAAGTGACTGCCAAGATACACAGGGAAGCTTTAGTCAGTCTACAGCTCTCTTTCGATCAAGACCTTTCGTCTACAGATCGTTTAAATATCCGAGTCTCCTTTGTGGAAAATCGGTGAAGGATTGCAAAGCTCTGATTAAAGAAAACAAGAATGGGAGGGGTTATATCGATTTAAAACCGTCTTCAGATTCAGAACCTTGTGGACAACCCAAGCAGAAAGATGGAAGGTTTCAATATCCTGAGGAATCTTTGGATGGATGTTAACCGTATGAGAACAGGAATTGGTCCAATACAGGAAGTTGAGTACATCTTGAGGCCTAGCAAATTATCTTGACTGCATGTTGTGAAATTAAATTTATCGACCACATATTATTGTGTAAAGACAATAGTTTTTAATTGTACTTAAAGAAAGCACGTCAGCTTTCTAACGCAGCCACGTAATAGGCTGAAGTAATGAAAGGATTGTTATATTTAAAAGGTTGGCTTAGTTTCATGTATAAAATTAATATTGTGCAATATATTTTAAACGCTTAAAATGAGTTCAAAAATGCTGATAGAATGAATGAAAATGGGTTGAAACTACCGTCCAGTTTCATTTCAATGGCGTAATCACTGCAAGAAAAGGTCACGAGAAGGAGAACAAACGAGGTATGAAAGAACNATCCAGTTTCATTTCAATGGCGTAATCACTGCAAGAAAAGGTCACGAGAAGGAGAACAAACGAGGTATGAAAGAACCAAAACTGAAAGTGCATAATGTGGATTTATAGTTAATTCACGGATACGTCTTACTTTTCTGGAGCCATGCTTATGTTCTACTTCCAGGATATTCCTCCGCCTCATGCAAACAAAGTTTAAATAGGTTTAGAAAATTATACCAGAGGGAGAACGCTCCGCATTTGTGCGCATTCATTGTAATATTAATTTGCATAAGGACTATTTTTTACTAGATATTACCAACACACATATTTTCTCCCTATTTTATTTATATTAATTATAAATGAAATATTATAATTTTTAGTTAAAATATTTTAAAAAACATTTCGATTTGACAGAAATAAGGTAGTCTTTAATATTAACATATTTATTAAACGCATGTGATGCGTGGTTTATTTAGAAAATAACTGAACATGTCAGACGTGAGGTAATTTTTCAAAGGTTTGATTCAAAACGTGTGAAGAAACCGCGAACAGCCCATAGCAGGAGAGACGTCGCCGGCCTGCCTGTGCCCACAGCCAGCGGACGCGAATGTCGTCTGTCAGGGGACTCAAGGGAAAGTTAACGTACCGGATGAGCCATCTGTGTCGAGGTGTGAACGTTACCGAGCAAGATTACTGCCGCGCAGATGACCGCCAAAAAAGGAAGTGACGTGCGCTGCCAAGGTTGAAGCTGAGATACTACGTTCCACCCGTGTAGATGCAAGCCGAGATTCAAAAAGCGAAGGGCCATGTGCTGAGGTCGTTGAACACGAGAGCAAAATGAAATGCACTACAAAAATGCCAATGCAGTCAGCGGGAAGTAACGAATTGCCGCCACACAAGAAGGTTGTTTTCTTATACATTTCATAGCCCATTCATACCCAGTGCGTATAATTGTACACAACACCCAGGAAGGGTTACCTTGGCTGGTGCTGTACACCGTGTACACTGCGAACATCATTGCACAACGATCTTCACTGTGGGTAACTGAATTGTAAACCGTTCTGCTGCTCTAGGCTGTGACTGCTTCATTATCACCGTCACCGAGCACAAACCCGCAGCTCGTTGGCTTTCATACCGACAGAAGTGCTGTGTCCGATGAAGTGTAGCACAAATAAAATTTTTTTCTTATTTTGAAAGCCAGAAACACTACATTAAAGTGGATGTGAAAAGGTTAACGTCTAAATATTTTAGTAAACATGTGCTCGTATAAGTTCATAGTAGGAATATACCCTGCCCTGTAGTATGGAACCATTTCTGCATCTCCCTGAATTGATTTCGGGAGACAATGGGTAATCGAAATCGGGAAGGCTGGACGGGGAATCGAACTCGTCCATAAGAGCGCAATTCTTGGGCATTTACTATCTCAAGCTTCCTGGTTAATTTATACAGTGATTACCATTGTGATTAAATATGTGCATCTCGTGCCGGGAAGCTAATAGAGACGTGTTAGACATACAATACTAACTACATAACTACACCCAAAAAGACACAAACATCGGTATCTGTAATTCGCAATTTCAACCTTGTGGTCTAAGGACGTTTTCGAAAATCTCTTTAGAAGAAGCTCAAAATTAACTGAATTTGGAGCTAGGTGTCATACAAAATACTTGGAAAAATGTAAACCCAAAAATAATGCTTCAAATTTCACAGCATATATTTGGGATGATACCAAATAACAATGAGAATTGCTGCCACCATCTTATATTCGAAGTGGTTGGAATATTTGTATCTCTTTATAGTCAATAAATAAAATTTTTTAGAAGGAATTTCTTTTTAATTGATTTTTTGTAGTCTTTCTATATGAACGACCACTGGCCTTAATAGTTTTATTTATGTTAACTTCTTAGTTATCAACCATAGTCCATTTTCTTTCATTACTTCCCTATCGACGGTTTATTAATATATTTCTAGTGTTAATATTTAAATAAATAATTGTATGAGTAGATATTTTTGCTATTATGCTATAACGAATTTAAGCATAAATTTTGCTATTTTTTTGTTTAAAACTCATGCCAAATCATACACAAGTTTGCAAAAGTGTTTCTGAATTTGTCTTGATCAAATTCATGTACATTACAACATTTTATTTCTGCCTCCACTTGAAACCACTTCTTCAGGGATACGAATATGATTTCCAAAACTCTTTTTTCAGTGGAAATATTTACTTAATCTCCCTAATTTATATAATGAAAGGTTAAAACATAATTTGCATTGAATTTTAATAAACGTGCCTATAGCTAACTCATTTACTGTACAAGCTAATANCGGGAGACAATGGGTAATCGAAATCGGGAAGGCTGGACGGGGAATCGAACTCGTCCATAAGAGCGCAATTCTTGGGCATTTACTATCTCAAGCTTCCTGGTTAATTTATACAGTGATTACAATTGTGATTAAATATGTGCATCTCGTGCCGGGAAGCTAATAGAGACGTGTTAGACATAAAATACTAACTACATAACTACACCCAAAAAGACACAAACATCGGTATCTGTAATTCGCAATTTCAACCTTGTGGTCTAAGGACGTTTTCGAAAATCTCTTTAGAAGAAGCTCAAAATTAACTGAATTTGGAGCTAGGTGTCATACAAAATACTTGGAAAAATGTAAACCCAAAAATAATGCTTCAAATTTCACAGCATATATTTGGGATGATACCAAATTAACAATGAGAATTGCTGCCACCATCTTATATTCGAAGTGGTTGGAATATTTGTATCTCTTTATAGTCAATAAATAAAATTTTTTAGAAGAAATTTCTCTTCAATTGATTTTTTGTAGTCTTTCTATATGAACGACCACTGGCCTTAATAGTTTTATTTATGTTAACTTCTTAGTTATCAACCATAGTCCGTTTTCTTTCATTACTTCCCTATCGACGGTTTATTAATATATTTCTAGTGTTAATATTTAAATAATAAATTGTATGAGTAGATATTTTTGCTATTATGCTATAACGAATTTAAGCATAAATTTTGCTATTTTTTTGTTTAAAACTCATGCCAAATCATACACAAGTTTGCAAAAGTGTTTCTGAATTTGTCTTGATCAAATTCATGTACATTACAACATTTTATTTCTGCCTCCACTTGAAACTACTTCTTCAGGGATACGAATATGATTTCCAAAACTCTTTTTTCAGTGGAAATATTTACTTAATCTCCCTAATTTATATAATAAAAGGTTAAAACATAATTTGCATTGAATTTTAATAAACGTGCCTATAGCTAACTCATTTACTGTACAAGCTAATANAAAAGGTTAAAACATAATTTGCATTGAATTTTAATAAACGTGCCTATAGCTAACTCATTTACTGTACAAGCTAATATTACATTAAAATTACTGGAACAAAACTATTACTAACTTTATCGCAATAATCAAATTAATTGGCCACATTAACGAAAATAACCAAACCCATTTCTGATAATCTGCATTACACTATATTGTAATTAATCACTCGATATACTCTCCCCACCTTCGCACTGTCCAACGGCTGAATCACAGTTTCAAGTGTTCTCCAGAGAGTAGCCCGAATACTCATCACAATAGTTACGCACTCACAGGCTGTCGGTCCCGTGCCACGAATATTCCTGCAGTCCTCTGATATTTGTGTGCTCGCAGTGCTAACAGATTCTATCACTGCAATCTTCCCGAACACATTACAATTAATTGCCTAGTGAGTTATAGTAACGTTCGAATGAGGAAATAATTTTCGCGCAGCTTTCAGGGGTTGGAACGAAACAAGGGAAGGGTAGCAAGCAGTGCAGGGGAGGGGCCTCCCGAACTCTCGCCTCTGGAGGGAGGAAAACAACGCGACACTGCTGGTCCTATACATACCAAACTGATAACCTCGCTCTCTACTATTGCGTTGTTAAATTCCGCACTGCGCAACCTACGTTTTTTCGGCAGGAAATATGCACGCGCGGAGCAGCTCTCGCTTAACCGTACTCGGCCGCTGTCGTTACTGAACTGAACAACCCCGCCCCTTCCTGCAGCGGCAGTGGACTCTCCCAAATAGCTAGACGCGTTTTGGACTTCTGCGCACTATTTTATAACCTGGATGTCAATATACCAGAGTTTATTTCTCCCGTACTGGTTTCTGAGTTCGCTCACACTACCAACTCATCAGGACACGACTCGCTCATGAGGAGGCGTGACCACTGTATTCGTAGCTTCGTCAATCCTCTGCAGGCTATTCGACACCTACCTCACCACCTTGCCAANGGAGGCGTGACCACTGTATTCGTAGCTTCGTCAATCCTCTGCAGGCTATTCGACACCTACCTCACCACCTTGCCAACTTAAACACACGTTTCTCAGTAGAGGACGGAATTCTCGCCTACCCTGCGGTGGGGATGCATGAACCGTTAAGTGATCCGCCCGGCATCGCATTAAGTGCATTACAGAGTTTTGGTAAGAAAAAAAATTGACACGTAATAAGAAAATGGTTGGATATTTTGAAGTGGTGTCTTAACACTAAAGGCAGTAAAGAAACGTTTCATGTNGACACGTAATAAGAAAATGGTTGGATATTTTGAAGTGGTGTCTTAACACTAAAGGCAGTAAAGAAACGTTTCATGTTCAAATATAAGTTTCTGATCCTCATTTAAATGGGTGACTCCAAGGGTGCTTTTGCACTTCGTAAATTAAGTTTTCCACATCGATATTGTGGCCTTCCTCCGCACTACTGCACGACGTATCAAAGCAAGTGTGCACTGCTCGTCGGTAGCCACGCGTGCACTGCCTCTACACGCGACACCACGCGTTCAGGTAGGCGCCGCGCGTCGGCAGAGTGACGCACGTCGACGCCTGCCACCGCGCGTCATTTCATCGCTAATGTGTAGTGTGCCATTGACACATGTGGCACACTGCAAAGCGTGATGAATCAACGCATGGTGACGCACGCCACTTCAACGCAACAGAGAACCCGGCCTGAAGGTTGCCACATCGGACCAAACTATCGCGTCACTAAAATGTTCTTTGTCGTGGCACATGTTCTCTACCTACACACCAAATCCGACAAACCCATCTGAGTCGTCTTCATTGCTAACTTGAAGTAACGTGGGAATGAAGGACTTCTACTGGACTGGCTTTAAAACCAGGTGGACACTTGATTTACTGTCAGTTGACTCATCCGCAGCTTACCATACGTACTTCGACTTCCCGGGAGAACATGTGAATGTGTCCAACACAACTTCCACAATTACTTCGTCCGTTGTCGTTATCTTTCTGCCGCACCATCCCTTCTTCACATCACACACAGTTCCGTCCCTCTCAAACTTGTCATGTAATCGTGTCGTTGTGACGATGTCGCAGTATCGAATTCTGCCCTCCGCCAGCTCTGGAACTTAGTCATGTTCTCACATTTTGAATAACACTTAAAATCCAGTNAGTATCGAATTCTGCCCTCCGCCAGCTCTGGAACTTAGTCATGTTCTCACATTTTGAATAACACTTAAAATCCAGTTATATTGCACAAAATAATTCCTTGTAATTTCCGCCATATCCTCTACAATTGTACTACTGCCACTCTCGTGGCTAAAAAAAACTGAACTGACAACACTAAAATTGCTACATGTACTTGCACACATCTAACATTGCCCTTTTAGCCTCGAATACCCACTGCCCAATCACATTATCTTCAATAGTTTCTAAATTATTCACACCCAAAGAGTGTAAACATTAATTTCGGACATCCGCTACAAAAACTTACTTGAGTACTCTACAGCAATTTTTAGTAATGAGAGAGGAACGAATTTTATGTATGAACGTCTTCGTATCGNAAGAGTGTAAACATTAATTTCGGACATCCGCTACAAAAACTTACTTGAGTACTCTACAGCAATTTTTAGTAATGAGAGAGGAACGAATTTTATGTATGAACGTCTTCGTATCGAAGTGCTCAAATTGGTAATAACTGAAATAATTTTAATGCATATTGGTGTAATATTTGGACAATAAAAACAACATATTTATGATTATAGGATTTTGGTCGACGCATGCTTACTAGTCACGTCAGGGATCAAAATAACATTAATTCTCACATGTAACTGAAGAACTCACAAAAAAAAAACCAAGAAATGGCAATAAGAAATCCTCAGTTAATCANAATTCAAGAATATATGTTTTTGCTTCGGCTCGGCGGTGAATCGCGATGTTCGCAGATTTCTCGTAGCCGCAGTGTGGTTGCACGTCTAAACACACTGCGACCCACCAAGGAGTTCCGTGTCCAGTGCCTGCCGCGGTCACGCCGGATCTTCGTGCGTTAGCAACGTGACGGTCGTCACCTTCGGCTGGAGAGATTATCAGGTCAACTAACAGAGCCAGTCAAGTATAGAGGCGACACGTGCATGCATTATGTCCAGATCTTATTTTGAGCTTCAAGATGAACACAGGTCGCACTCCTATTGCCAACATAACAACATTCATCAATGCACGTCAACACGATGAAAAGTTATGAATTCAGATATTGGCTACCCTAATCAGACAATCTAAGGAACCCATCTTCTTCAAGGTGAACATTGTTTAGGTGACCCCATTATGTCTGAAGTTATTTTTTTCCCTACTGTTCATCAAGTTGGAAAGTGGTTTACGTTATTTTGTGGGTTGACTTCCAATTCTTTTTAAAACTAGGCACTGAAGACTGGCGATCTTCATTTTTACAAACACTTGTGTATTTTAAACGTCCTCCTAACNATTTTTAAAACTAGGCACTGAAGACTGGCGATCTTCATTTTTACAAACACTTGTGTATTTTAAACGTCCTCCTAACAATCCAAATGGAAAAACTAATGATTTGGTCTCAGTAAACCTAACACTGTGCAAGGCACAAAGCATCAAGTGGGACAGGGCAACAACTGTGTAACTATCGAGTGAAGTTACAACATTTTTGTTGTGTAATTTGCTGTTTATTAAAATTGAAATTGTATTCGTAACCATCTCGCAGTTACAAACTGAGGAAAGGTATTTTGGTTCTTCCTAGTTTATATTTTTAAGCATGAATTAATTTCCATTGCAATTTTTGTGTTGGCAACACGGCTGCCACCCGAGAATATAGTGGATCAGGAGGGTCTATCTAGTGACACCGCCCTGTGTGAGCTAATATTCCTTTCATCCTTTCAACCTGTCGCTGCTCAAACTCCGTCTCACCACACCCCACGGGCGTCAAAGCATTCCAATTCTGTCACTGACAGATGTTGCCAAATTAGTGGATTTATTACCAGATTTGGTGGATTTTAATATCTACGCAGTGAATAAAATTGTTATCTAGTGCTTAGTGGATTATATAGTAAATCGTTAAGAAGAAACGTTGCTGGCGTGTGGTGGACCGTTTTCTGGAAGGGAAAAATTATATCATATATGGATGGCAACGTGATAAATGTATCTACCATACTTCCGTAATTGTTATACATAAATTGGTAGCATTGAATAATTATGATTAATTTTTACATCGTCCTTGCAAATTCAGTTTCTTCATAACTAGTCACTACTACTAAGAAATGATATGCGCATTTATGTAAACTCAGCTGTATCAAAAATTAGTTTCAAAACAATATGTTAAAATGCTATTTCAAGTTATTTACAATATGGGTCATTTTATTATTCGTATAATAATTGTATTTCCATAACTTCGTGTATTCTGGTGGATTTTAATATGCGGCCTAATGGAATTCTCTGTCTAAACGTTGGCAAAACTGTCTGTCAGCTCACTTTTGCGGATACCATGTTGAAAGACGTCAACACAAAGTGGCCACAGGCACGTCTTCCGTTAGTAATTTCGTCTTGCTCTTCCAGTAAGGTGTACGTCGCTTTCAGAAATAATGCACATAGGAAAGATCGCGTGGATGTCGAAAATATCATGGAATATCAATATCACAGAAAAAATTGGCACCGCAATAGGCACGTGACCAATTCTCAAATGACGCGACAGCGATATACTTTGTTCACGCATAGTAAATGTTACCATGTGCCTTGTATAGTACAGTCCTATAATAATGTGAATTTTTCTATATCGTAAATGAAATATCGTCCACATTGGAATNTGTGCCTTGTATAGTACAGTCCTATAATAATGTGAATTTTTCTATATCGTAAATGAAATATCGTCCACATTGGAATTTTCTCAGGGTAGCATTATCGCTCCCACAATAGTAAGCGTACGTAATTTGAATACTTCCTGAACCGTATTGCAAAAATTTATGCAGCAATTATAGGATATAGAGCTGAGAATAAAGAAGTCTAGCAACGGAATGCTTAATTCGAATAGCAAATTATTTATTTAAAAAATTATAATTCATAGTCAAAATTTAAGTCATTAACTAATACATTTTCTGGTTAAAAAATTTTTCGTTCTTANTAAAAAATTATAATTCATAGTCAAAATTTAAGTCATTAACTAATACATTTTCTGGTTAAAAAATTTTTCGTTCTTAAAATATTATATAAAAAAATTGCTAAATTTGTGACAGTTTCCAAGGTCAGTGATAAATCTTGTAATGACTAGTGACTTGGGAAATTCGCGGATTCGTTCTTCAACAAGCTAGACTAAACAGTTTTTGTGCATTCCAGCGCCAGTTAGCTGTTCATTAGATGTTGCTCCAGTTTAACACCAGGCCAGGTAGCACGGGTTTGGGTCCTTGTTTTCTTGCAAATTTGTTATTTGTAGAAAGTAGTCCGGAACGCATCTAACAAACTGCTGTCCATTAGAAACAGCAACTCAAAAGTACATGTAGTTTAAGTTTAACTTGTTCTCAAATGGACCCGCGAACATTCCGGTTCTCTACTAGTGACCAGCCTCCATTGTTATGGTTCCCGTCTAAGTTGACCACGAACTGGGTTGAAGTGGGGTGACCGAGATGGCCCGGGCCCCTCCCAAAGGTTAATAAATCGAGAATAGAATTTCCACCCAACACTGAAATAACTACAATGTGCGAAACTCTTAAAGCATATGAAAGTCTGCAAAGCTAAGCTTTGTTTTTCTACAGTTTAAATTCTTTCCCTTCCCAAAGCAGTGTGTTTCCTCCCGTAAACAGAAGCTTCTCTTTCATCTACCCATAACCAAGAGTCCTGAAGGTCTGGGGAAACTCCATAAACCGACCCTAAGAACACATAAGGATTTTGTACGTATCCATAAGTTCGCCTGTTATATTTTTATCCCCAGAAATAAAGTCACAGCAGACATTAAAACATTTGATTAATTTATTATGAAGCAAAAAGATTTGATTATTTATTGATTGAAATTGTTAAACTTGGCAACACTGAAACATTTGTCTCTTAGTTTCTATGGTTAAGGAAAATGCTATTCATGAACTTTTCCTGAAAGTAAGCAAAATAGATGTATTGATTTTCTGACTTAAATATATTTGTACGTGTTTTTTATATTTTAAACAATTCACAGGTAGGCCCCTCCCAAATAAAAAAACACATGACAACGCTACTGGTTGCAGTGTGTTGTACATAACACACGCTTATAAAACAAACTATTTCACGTGTGCACAATCTGCTTGCACACGAAAAGAAATAAAACTTCAGACTAGGGCGGAACACAGATTCCAACAGATTACGCGTATTGAAAACACTATTTTGTAGCTATTCTATACGCTCATAAACATTCAGACTGCTGTAGCTTACTTCGAAACTAATATAAAGCCCTGCACTGACTTTGTTAAAGACATTCCACCGATAACACTGCAGAGTCAGCGCTAAAGTCCCATAGGTAGATGCAGTATCCCAACAACACTGCAAGTCAGTTCAGTTCCTTGCATGCAGCGGCGACGGCGCGCTTGATGCACATGGCAATGTCATCCTTATCGCTCCCTCCCTTCTCGGCCTCAAAAGTGGAAAACAACTCCATTCAGGCGGGCCATCTACACGATTTTATTTATAGTCTATTCGTTGTTACTCCCAGTTTTTCTGAAGTCCTCTTGAAGTTCTATTTTCAGGCTATTCCTCCGCTTCATTAAAATAAAGCTTAACTAAGTCTAGAAATTATACTATAGTGACAACGCACCGAATTCGTGCGTTCTCAGTTTAATAATATTTTGCACGAGAACTTTTTGTTACTAGGCATTACCAACACACCTATTTTCTCCTTGTTTTTTATTCATATTAATTATTAATGTAATATTTTAATTTGTTGAGGAAATGTAATTAATTTCAATTTAACCAAAATAAGTACATTTATTTTATACCCAATGTTAGCGGTTATTTAAGCAATTTTTAAATCAGCCTTCATAAAATGTTATTGCCCCTACCTACATGTATGTTAACGGGTGCAATGGCTGGCATGCGACCAATAAAGTTGGTNCAATGGCTGGCATGCGACCAATAAAGTTGGTAAAGACAGAGGGAAAGTAATTCCTTTTTATTTCTAAAGTTTAATGGAAATTGTGACTTCATGTTATTATGTTGGTATGATTAAACTGTGTCCATTGCTGGCAATGGACACAGTCCAATCATACCAACATAATAACCAGTAGTTCCATGTCTTAACGTCGAATTAAATGTGTTCGCTAAAAGTTTATGAATACTAAAATATATTTTTTTTTTAAGTGCGAGAAAAAGTAAATTTGTAGAAATAATTATTTTAAAAATAATTTCACAGTTTCACTTAACCGACACATAAACCAATACCCAATGTGTATAAAAGTAGTTCTCAAGCAGAGTTTTCAAAAGTGCTCAGTTTACCGTGAACATCCTTTATCAGAATTATGAAATGTTTGAGATACATTACATGTTTAGGAAGTAATCAAACACGTCCTACGTGGGGTCATTTTTCAAAGGTTTGATTGGAAAAGTTTGAGGATACCGTGAATAGACTGTAAGCGCTGCAGCTTCATTATAAAATGCGCGGAGGGGAAAATCAAGGTCGCGGAAGTATTTTGTACCACTTCAGTATTTTTTTTTCTTTCTATAAAAGAGTTCTTGATTTACTGTGTAAAGCAAAGCTGCTCCTCTCGTTTCTCCAACGCTGCCATTTTTTCCAGGTTGAAGAGAAGGGATGAAGCAAACTCCGGTGAATACCAATAACAAGAGGGCAGGGTATGGACCCCCGGTGAACTAATAATAGAGTGCGATCCCCGTGAAGGGTAGGTCGTGGGGGTGAGGGGAGTCGTATTGGTGGAAGCGGAGTGGTGGTGGGGGTAGAATACCGACGGAGCATAACAAAGGCGTTATTACAGTGTTTCGTACAGGGCGGCGCTTTGATCTGCAGCCCAGGTGGGTGGTGCCTTGGCAGAGGAAGGGGGAGGGGGTTATTAGGGCGGAAGGGGGCGACGAGGGAGGTGAACGGACCACCCTGGACTCACTCCATTGGCTTCCAACATTGCCTCGTGGCCATGCCAAGGTTTACTCTACTCGGGTTGGGAACAAAACGAGATTCCTTATAGGAGAGTTTGTCATAGGGAAAATTTCCGCCACAAGGTGCGTTGGTGGTCCAAAGAAGTCGCTTTTAAACTGCCGGTGAACGGATAAATTCTATTTGTGTGTGAGTAAAAGTTCGTGTTTCGCCCTAATTGTGATGTATACTAGCACCAGCTGAAATATTAAGTATAAACCTTATTTTGTAACTATTATTCACGCCAATATATTCTTCAGGTAGGTTCTAAATTACAGATCACTAAAATTTTACAAAATTGCATTTATTTTAC
Source organism: Clitarchus hookeri (assembly GCA_002778355.1). Taxonomy (NCBI): domain Eukaryota; kingdom Metazoa; phylum Arthropoda; class Insecta; order Phasmatodea; family Phasmatidae; genus Clitarchus; species Clitarchus hookeri. The sequence goes on along the minus strand of NQII01005830.1, from coordinate 66,593 downwards.
GGATTTCGTAACCATTCCATTTGTTTACATATGAAACTGAAAATTTAGGTATACGTACAACAGTCCTATCTGGCCAAACTAGTAGCATTGAGTTTCCTAACCTGAGTGCGATAGGAAACCTTTGCCATTGTGAGACCATACAGTGAATATGGGGTAGAGAGATCATACTAGCTGCTCAAAACCAGCCTCCTTGTTCAACATTGACCTGCTTTTCTGCCAAAACGAATATCATAAAAGACGTGGATACGATCTGAGGTTAGAACACTGCCTACGTAAACAAGTGCTTTGAAATTTTATATTTCTTGTAACCAATTTTTAATGCAATTAGAATCTATTCACCATTTGCAGAAGTGTTTATTCACATAAAATTACTTGTATTTTGAAAATTATGATACAAACACGTTAATCACCGTTGATCATGTGACGTTGGCAGTTNCACATAAAATTACTTGTATTTTGAAAATTATGATACAAACACGTTAATCACCGTTGATCATGTGACGTTGGCAGTTCCATTGGTGTGGCCTATGTAAATTTTGGGTACTTGCGCAGACGGCAAAAAATCGATCTATCTCATCTTAAGTGTATGGGTGAGACGCATTCGACCGTCCCCAGTNCACATAAAATTACTTGTATTTTGAAAATTATGATACAAACACGTTAATCACCGTTGATCATGTGACGTTGGCAGTTGCATTGGTGTGGCCTATGTAAATTTTGGTTACTTGCGCAGACGGCAAAAAATCGATCTATCTCATCTTAAGTGTATGGGTGAGACGCATTCGACCGTCCCCAGTTTGCATTGTAGCCATTTGCAGTTTTTAGACGAAAGTCTTAAGTTACGTTTCTTTCAACTGCACAAAGGATTGGAAAGGGCTTATTAACTTCCCCCGGTGTTATGCCCGAATGTTTATCAGGGGAAAGTTTATAAACAAACTTATAACCTAACTTATAACCTATCTTAAACTAACATCCATGCCTTACCTGGGATTCGAACCCAGAACCTCCCGTACCCCAGACCGGCGGCGCACCAACCGACTGCGTCATGAGAGGTCGGCCTACACAAAGGAAAGCAAAACTTCACCGAATCATTTACTTTCAACTGGATGTGACAATAGACGAACCAAAAATTATAATTTATTTCAACCAGTGTAACTAAACTGGACTTTATGCAGCTCCTGAAGAGGTAAATCTGGTGTAGTACAAATAAAAGCGAACGAAATTTAAATGCCAGTTATTTATTGACTGTTTCAGGAAATATCTGTTTTCATAACGAAATGAAAGTTTGGAATATTCTTTATGGTTGCGGTTTAAGGGTTTTCGTTAATGAAAACAACGAATGAAGTATATTTTAAATTAAGATAATTTTGATGTAACCTTCCATGTTCCATGCTTTATGTTTTGACAGAATTTTTTTTTTAATTTGATATAAGCATAGTTTGATGCTTCGGAAATTATTAAACTTTTTTTTTTGTTAAATTTTTTAAATAATACTTATAAAATTATATAGGGTTATGCTGGTTATAAATGTGGAACTCTGCAGATATGTCACTGAAGATTGGAAACTAATTATATGCTAAAAATACAATTTAAGAAATATTGATTAATATAATTTAATCGTGATCTGGCAGCAAAAAAAAATCCGCCACGAAAGAAAATACGTGTTTCCTGATTGTGCAGGATTCGAATGAGTATTTTTGCAGTATAAACTAACTTGGGATAGTTCTTGATTAAGGTTGTTTACACACGCGCATGTGCAGAAGCAAACCTAACCTAAACTAGCCTGCAATACGAGTTGAACGAGTCTCCCACAGTTTAAACTAACCTAAGGTTGTTGGCGAAAAAGCAGGTGCACGTAGTTGCCACAGCAAAGACTATCCACAGACGCTTGTCATTTCAAGTACTGTTTCCATACTAGTTAACCATACCAACATCGATGCTATGTACGTACATCGCTAGCACATAAAAGTATCGAAAAGTCGATAGGTGTTATGTATCACGGACTAACAAAGAGATCTACTCATGTTCCCATCTTCGTGTGTATCAGTGTGTTGTTAGGCAATAATGTGTTCATTTAGCGCTGTTTAGTGTGGCTCACACCGTGTTGCGGGTTGCGGACTTCGGACTTTGGTAGGCAGGTATGTTTTAACGTCTCGTCGACTAGATAATCGGGGAAGGAACAAGACAATACCTTTATTAATGAGCCAATGATCGCCGGGAATAAATTCGGACAATCATTGAAAACTGAAATCAGGATGTCTGGAGCAGGAATCGAACCCGGTTATAAGTGTTGCGGACTTTGACTTGAGCAAATACAGAATGTTGGAAACTAAGTGCCCAAAATCCAGAAATAATTACTTTGGACCAAAAGTAATACAATATCCTTATACACTTATAAACGAAAACGTATTTTTATATTCAATAATTATGTTCAAAGTTACGGCGTACAACACCTGCAGAACATGGATGTTCGATCATGCGTGCAGGACAAGTTGCATAGGGAGTAGGCGAGCGACACTTCGTATTTAATAATTTAGTTTCGCGCGCCTACAACCTATGCAACTTGTCCTACATACATGTCCGCATTGCCGTGTTCTCCGAGTGTTGTACGCCGCAACTTTCAATAAAATTAAATGATATAAAATACTTTCCCGGATATACGTGCAAAGTGCTTTTGCATTACGATTGGTGTATCTAGACTATGCCTAGAGTTTGGGCATTGAGTTTCCGAACATCCGCTATGTACCAAAAGTCTAACAAGTGGCCTACACGTCAAAGCCTGGAACATTTTACCTCATGGAACGTTTACCTTATATAATCATTTATGTGTAACATAAGGGATCACATATTCGATCCTCAGTTTATCAGGAATATCTCAAGGAGACCAACACGGACAAATATGGCTTCGCTGGTGCTGCCAATTAAATAATTGTTGGTAGACAATAAATATATTTTCAATAAAAAAATATGTTTGTGAGCAGTAAACGGCCACAGTACTTTGCCAATCTACGTGTTTCTGTGCACCACCATCTATTTTTATTACCAGCAACAAATTTTCGCTTTTGGAAGGCATCGACCATACAATTTTTGAGACCACTAGCTGGCCAATATTTCCTTATTGTGTGGCAACAGAAATCTTTCAGTGTTGGGACTCAGCAGAAAATGGTTAGCATGCAGGTGACATGTGTTATATTTCCCTTATTCCCTCTGCAATTACATCATTCGGCAGTGATTCTGACTCGCATCTGAATGCTTGCGTGTGCGATCCCGGCGTGTTGCTATGGAGACAATATTCCCTGTGGTGGTTTCCCACTCCTGCTACAGTGAAATGCCTATGCAGTGCCGTAGATACAGCCTTCTTAATTACTTAATTAGCGAATTAAATTAATTTTGCATTAGTAAATAATTATAAATAAATATTATTATTTTTGCATGCCAGCCCTACAACAGTTCACCAATTGAAAAAAAAAGAGGCATAGAAAAAAATATAAATAAAATAAATATAATTTTAAGAAAAAACGCATACAATTCCATAAAAATATTCGTTACAGAAACCTAGCAGCAGCATTCTACAAGTTCGTCAAGAAACCGTAAACCCTCATAGACGTCAGCGAAGTGAGACTGAAAATGTCAAACGAATATCGAAATCACCGCAAATACGCGAAAAATGCTAATTGACAGTGAAAATTTGTTCGCGTACATGAAATGTTATATTATTCCTTAAACGCCACAATCTTACAAAAGAGCGAATTTTTTCAATATCGTAAATACAGTATATTATAGTTTAATCTGGAATTTCCTCAGAATCGCATATTCGCCACTTTGGTAGTAAATGGTAAAATATAAATACTCCTCAACCTTCTTGCAATTAAATTATTTCAGATATGTTTTTAAAATTTTTTGTACTCTAACTCTATACATTGAATAACTTTCGTTCTCCACCACCAGCTAGGACTGTATGATATTTTCATATTAAGTTCACGTGGTAAAGTCTTTAAATACCGTTTCAAGATGAAAAGCGTTTGTATGGGTGTAATCATATTTCAATAACAAACGGTTGCCGTATATCATCTGCCTAGATCCATATGGAATACGCTTGATATTTGATGTAAAAGAAATACGCACATAGATAATGTTTTATTAACTAATGGGTTACCCTATGTAATAACATAATTCGAAAGTTTTCGGTGGGTAAGTTTCTTCAATGCGCAGCTGCAACATGATAAGAAGAATTTTGCCATTACATCGAATGTCAAGATATAAGGGATGGTATGTTGAGACTGCGTATTCAAAGGCCGGTTTCAGGCGAGGGGAGCAGAATTGGTCAACCACCTTACTGAATTCCGAAATCTTGGCTTTGGCTGTTTTTTACCATTCTATTTGTCCTTGTTTTTGATAAATGTCTTAAGAAATTTCAAGAAAGTTGAAAAATGCGAGAATAAATTCAATAGGACTATATATACTTAATTAATCCAAAGTTCCAAACATCTACTTTTACTTATGCTATTACCCTACCGTTCATCTTGGACGTCAGCCATATTGAAAATAGTTGGCAGAGAAGCCATAGTTTTAAGTTAATCAAAACTTTAAATTTGTTATATCTCCAGTTGAAAAACCAGAAGAGTCAGAAATACAGTTAATACTGAACAAATAATTAATAAAACACTTGTAACACGTTTCCATACTATTACATTTTTATGCTTAGTTTAAATTGTACATTTAACTATTTAGGGGATGCGTAGTACTCAGATACAGAGTGAATTAAGTACGTTTGCAAATCGTGATATTTATATGATGCTAGTTACAACTCGTTACATGAAATATAAGTTATATTGGAGGAGCTCGGTGATATATTAAAAGTTAAACATAATTTAAATAGCCACAGAACAGTATTTAGTTTGGATGCTATTTAAATATAAGGTCTTCGCCTGAATCACGGCTCCGAAGGCTGACGTCTGTGTACGTATTGCAGCAGTCGGCACACTCCATCTCCCGGCGTCTTCATCTCGCCTACCAAAGACAATAGATCGTGTCTGCCGCGCTTCCAGCCTTAATATTGGGCGCGTGTTGACTAACAGGCTCCAAGGCCTTCCACCCCGTTGGAGAGGGTTCCTTGTGTTGTGGTTCGGGCGCTCGGCTCGTGTCCCAATTACCGGCGGTGTGTTTGTGAGAATGCGATCGCCTGATTGCAAGCTCATTATTCAGATTTCTGTAACGTTCATGTTGTTACGACCTGCATACAAAAACTAACAGCACAGAACGGCAGTTAGCAGCGAATTTCGTTCCTCGTGTGTTTGCTACATGGTAGAGATTTATTTTGATGAGGAGCCAAGCCTGAAGGCTTTCCAGGTTACAGGCAGGATTATGCACGATTCAATTAGCCATTATGAAGGACAACACCACATGCAGTTCTGCGCCGGGGAACAAAATTTATCATCACATGAAAAAGCTCTCAACCTGGCAGAGAACAGAATTCAGAGCACTTGGCCCAGCAATAGAACTTCCGCACCTATCATCAAATCTAAAGTTTATAACAATAAAAAAAATATATTCCTTTTTGTAAAAATTATTATTTATTGTCTTTTTGTTAAAACTCTAGAGAACTACTTGATGAGCTGGTTCAAAATGACAGACAAATTTATCAAAATTAGGTTTAATGCATTTACAAACGTGTTTAAATAAGTAACAGCAGCATGTGTGCTTGTCAGTAGTGCCTGGCAAGGCGGGAAGGGATCTTTCAAGACACCTCCCTACAAAACTGCAAAAAAGTGTACATGGTGGGAGATTACTCCTCTTCCACCATCAGTTTATGATAGTTTTTATCCCGTGAATTATAAGTGGGTTTATATAAAAAAAATAGTTCATTGTACTGTACAGAGTGATATAGTCACTTCGTGGTTAACTAAGCACTGTTGAAATCAGCATTTAAAAATGTCGCTGCACCTATCTGCATCTATTTTAATGGACATACTGAATAAAATGCACTCAAAAGAGAAATAAGTTCTATCTTTTAACGTTAAAATTAAAATGTGAGGCAAAAATATGTGCTTACTAAAATTATTCCTTTTGCTTTCAGTTAGTTTAATGCGTATAAGTGTAAGAATAAACTAATTTGTAAAATATTTTCCTTTCTAATAATTTTACATTTTCACTTGACCGATGGATGAATAAAGTGAATAGGCCCATGGCAATGTTAATTTTACATATGGTGAAAAAATATACACAATGTGAATACAAGTAGAGACTACGCAGGGCTTTCAAAAGTGCTCAGTTTACGGTGAACAGCCTTTACCAGTAATATTCTGAGCATCATTTCTCATAAAAATCATATTTCTGATTTGAATTGTATATTATATGTTAAATACAATAATTATTTACAGCAATATGCATAAGTAGAAAACGAAGTAAAATTAATTTATTCAAATACTTTAGAAGACTATAAAGGACTTCTTTGTTTTTTTTTTTTTTTTTTTTGGGTACAAAATTAACGATGCTGCTCTCATGCGGTGTGGCGTGATATAGGCCATTCACGCTTACTCCACACTTTTTTGAAGCCCTGCTAAAGTTATACTTTTGGTTACAGATTATGTATCCATCCGCTACATATAAACACAAGCACTGTCATGTGAATTCTAAGTTTTAACTGTCAAATGCTTTGTTTACTGTTTTAAAGAATGCTGTCATATTTCAAAAACCATTTTGTACGAATGTTCATAATTTAGGCATAAACCCACATTTACGTCAGCTTTATGACTTTTTAATCATATCTGTACTAACAATAGTTCTGACTCTTATTTATTTACATTGTTAAAATATTTGTTATACACGACATAGAATATTACACGTAATACACGTTAATATTTTGCCTCGACTGTGTTAAAACTTGTTACAAATGCGAAGGGAAAAACTGTAGTACTTAACCTCTTGTTATTGATATGTGTTGGGTTATTTCGTTAAAAGAATAGTATCGGTTGGAATAAATATTAAAGCAGCCAGTCCAACAAAAGGGCACAGTAAATTCAAGCACGCATCTAGTGTCGCTTATTTTTTGTACGTAGCAGTGACAAACTTAAAAGATAGTGGTAAACATGCACACAAATAGGCCTACCGTGACTTTCATTCCGCTTATATTAAAAGGCATTGTAATCTACTGTTCTCTAGGATTATTTCATTATTTATATAAATTTATCTGGCAGGGGTTAGTATTTTGTTGGGATTGTGGAAAATATTCAAATCACAGTAACTGAAGCACGTTAGATAACTGTAATTGAAACACCCAGGGCAAAGTTACAACGTCGTTATAAATTAACAGACGTAACTTTCAAAAAATGTATTTTTATTTCATAAAAACAGTTCACGGTTAAAACGTATAAATTTTGCACGTCCAATATTTACAGTAACACACACAAAGGCAACACTACTCATTCACACACAACGGTCATGACGCACGTTACAGTATATTTATTCCTGCCGTGGAAAAACAGAATTATTGCAACATCGTAACTTGCCTATGTAGATTAAAAAACACAACGTGTACAAACTTTATGTAGTAACTTTAAGTATTTTTCACAAGAAGAAGAATTAATTCTTCGTTCAGCAACATGCCATTTCTTGTCGCCATCGCCACTTCTGCCAACTTCGGATTTGAAACCTTCCCGCCATAATGAGTTTTAAAAAAAAATCTGGTTTCAATTGTAAATTACACATTCAAAATCATAATTTTTGCTTTAATAAGTATGGAATATGCTAAACTTTCAAACATGTATAATTTTCCTGGTACTACTAGGGGTGCGAAACTTCCCTAGAGAGATAGAGAGGAAGAGAGAGAGAGAAAGAGAGAGAGAGAGAGAGAGAGAGAGAGAGATAGCGACAAGTTTCGCACCACCTGTTAAGTTTCTTCTTCGGACGATAAAAAAACACTCCACGTCACTAGGGCCTACGCACCGTAATTTGCGCTGAATTTTTAACTGTAACAATGAAATACGTTTCCTTCGGTGCTACCTAAAAATTTAAATATATTAATAGGCAATGTTTAATTGACAAATAGCATAGCAACAAACTAGGTTAAAAATATAGTTTTAATGTGAACTATTTCTTACTAACCGTTGCCAACTTAATGCTGCTCTCAATGTTTTAAATTCGTATTTAATACGAAATAAATATTACAAGTTATAGAAGATAATAAGTTGAAGTTTCATTTATTAAAGAACACAATACTTTAAAGTGTATCACATTGTTATATATTTGTGGTGTACAAGTTATTTAAAAAACAGGTTGACAGGTTACTGCTAGGGTAATTTTTCAAAGGTTCGTTTCAAAACATTCGAAGAAACCATGAATGGACCATAACAGCTAACATATTGACATATGTATATTGAATATAAGAGATTTGAATTTAAAATGTTGGCCTNGATAAAAAAAACACTCCACGTCACTAGGGCCTACGCACCGTAATTTGCGCTGATATTTTTAACTGTAACAATGAAATACGTTTCCTTCGGTGCTACCTAAAAATTTAAATATATTAAAAGGCAATGTTTAATTGACAAATAGCATAGCAACAAACTAGGTTAAAAATACAGTTTTAATGTGAACTATTTCTTACTAACCGTTGCCAACTTAATGCTGCTCTCAATCTTTTAAATTCGTATTTAATACGAAATAAATATTATAAGTTATAGAAGATACTAAGTTGAAGTTTTATTTATTAAAGAACACAATACTTTAAAGTGTATCACATTGTTATATATTTGTGGTGTACAAGTTATTTAAAAAACAGGTTGACATGTTACTGCTAGGGTGATTTTTCAAAGGTTCGTTTCAAAACATTCGAAGAAACCATGAATGGACCATAACAGCTAACATATTGACATATGTATATTGAATATAAGAGATTTGAATTTAAAATGTTGGCCTGGCTTAATATAGCGCTACCAAGTATGTTGTATCTTCACACTGCACGCTAGGTAGTAGCTTGTCTCACGCTCTTTAATGCTATTGGTATCGCGCTGTCCGTTACTGCCTTTTAAAGTAATTGGTTTAATATAGTTATGGTGTACATAATGCGCCCTAACGATGAAAATAAGGCCGTGTTCCGATTTGCAATTTCATATTTCAGAAAATTAGTAATTTNTAGCGCTGTCCGTTACTGCCTTTAAAAGTAATTGGTTTAATATAGTTATGGTGTACATAATGCGCCCTAACGATGAAAATAAGGCCGTGTTCCGATTTGCAATTTCATATTTCAGAAAATTAGTAATTTAGTTTAGTTGAACTGGAACTGTTACTGTTAGTCTCTTGTTTACAACTATTGTGCTATCTGCCGAGCAATTTTTGTCTGAATTGCATAGTACTACACTGGCGTGGCATTTCAACGAGATTATTATCATAAATAAATAAGCTAAACAATATTTACATGAAGAAACGCGTGCATTGTCTCTTTCTTGTTAGGTTTACATTCAAATATATCGTATTGCACTACGTGTCATTCGAATTATATTAATTAATACAGCTATTTACTTACGCATGTATTTATTCAATTACGTGGATTAATAAATCAATATACGTGTGTGTATAATATGAAGCCATCACTGCAGTTTTCTTTGCCGCATGAGTTTCAAAACTAATATGATGACGATTTGGGATTTGGAAACTTCCGTGTTTAATACGTTTCGTTTCGTACTAAAAATTAAAAACTGAAGTAACAAACACGACGTGACCCTGCAGTAAACTGAAATGTCCATTGTGAAGAGCCGTATTCTGCTATCGGTTTGCCGTTACATTTGGTTGCTCCTAAGAAAATAATTTAGTCAATTTTAAGACAACACCACTGTTATTCTCGCTCAAGTAGAGTCAATAAATAAAAACGAGTAAATTCTAAGTTCCTTCATTTCCGTAAGAAAGTAAAAGGAAGTAAGTTATGAACAAATGTACATTGTACATTCGTTGAAGATTTTGGATTTAATTCGAATAGCATTTATCCTCAACCTGGACTATATGCAGTAGGGTTATTTGTCATTGATTTTTCGTTTCCTACGAAATTTGTTCCATGAATGACCAATATACATATATGAAATATAGAGTCACCAATGATTAAAAAATGTATTTTGTTGTATGCCAAGAAGATTTCTTTTTATGCGCCTTTGTTTCAGTAAACGGTTTCTTAATGTAAATTACTAGTCTTTATCCATTTAGAGGTTATTTACTATAAATTATAACGCATTCCGTTTACGAGATTATCTACAATTGACAAATAGCTTATAATCCATACTTTCAATTGCAAAGCGTCCTAAGCGTCGTGTGCCTTCCCGAAGATGAGAGCGGCAGTGGTGCTTCGCGACTTCCTGTCCAGAGCCCCGCGTCATTGCGGCTAGCTTCTCCAGAGACGGTCCCGCGCACCGAGTTATCAAAAACTGACCGTCGGCCGTATATTTCACTCCCTTCCCCTACCCGTCCACCCCCACGTGGAACAACGTCAGCGCGGGCNGAGACGGTCCCGCGCACCGAGTTATCAAAAACTGACCGTCGGCCGTATATTTCACTCCCTTCCCCTACCCGTCCACCCCCACGTGGAACAACGTCAGCGCGGGCCCTTTCCACAGATGGGCGAAAAGCATTCGTTCCCCTCCCATAGTCTCTTCAAACTCGCGGCCGCACTGACACACTTCCATCCCTCATGCGCAAATCCAGCGCAGTGCGAGCTGAACGTAGGATCGAGGGACGTTGCGGAGGGGGGAGAGACAGAGTTATGGGTCCGCCCGCAGCGATGAAGCATGTATCTGCGCGCGAGGACTCGCAGGGATTGCCTCCGCATAAATCTGCCCCACGCCTCTCTAATATCAACGTTAGCATTCTGCCCGCAAATCCACCCCCCCCCNCGTCATCCACCCCTTCTCCCAACCAATCTTTTCATTGCCCCCAACCCCTTCTCCCCTCCCACACCACACCAACCAACCCCTCGCGTGTTCGGAGCGCCCCGATGCACTGCTGTAGACGCTCCGAACGACCTCTTCGCAGAACATCGTGTTTTCATACCCCGACCGTTATGCGCATCGCTACGCTTCTCTTTTTTTTTTTCTATTCTTCTATTGACCACTTATGGAAAAAAAAAAATTCCAGCGCGGCCGAATAAAAGCGCACACGCGAAACGGGTTTCGAGTGTTGATGCGGAAAATGTCAACAAGGGCGAGCGCGTGTATTGACTTTCAGCAGATGTAATTTTAGAAGCTAAGTCTAATTATAATTCCCAAAAAACATTTTATTACACACAAAACGCGGGAAAAATAGCAGTGGTACAGAAATATTTGATCATGAAGCTTAACTGTGCCTGTGATGCTTCAATTGTAATCTCTTTAACTCATGTTGTCGAAGCTGTATAAATTAATATACAGGCTGTTAGGAAACTCTGTGCCCAAACTCCAGACATAGTGTATTTCGACCAATAATAACACAAAAGCCCTTTAGACTTATATCCGGAAANGTGTTGATGCGGAAAATGTCAACAAGGGCGAGCGCGTGTATTGACTTTCAGCAGATGTAATTTTAGAAGCTAAGTCCTATTATAATTCCCCAAAAACATTTTATTACACACAAAACGCGGGAAAAATAGCAGTGGTACAGAAATATTTGATCATGAAGCTTAACTGTGCCTGTGATGCTTCAATTGTAATCTCTTTAACTCATGTTGTCGAAGCTGTATAAATTAATATACAGGCTGTTAGGAAAATCTGTGCCCAAACTCCAGACATAGTGTATTTCGACCAATAATAACACAAAAGCCCTTTAGACTTATATCCGGAAAGGTATTTATACACCATTTAATTGTGTTCAAATTTGCGGCGTACAACACCTGCAGAACACGGCTGTTAGATCATACATGTAGGACAAATTGCATAGGTTGTAGGTGCGCGACGTAAAAGTATTACATATGCAGCGTCGCGCGCCTATTTCCTATGCAACTTATCCTAGACGCATGGTTTTGCCTTGTTTTGCAGGTGTTGCAAACCGCAAATTTGAACACAATTGTTTCATATAAAAACACCTTTCCGGATATAATTTTAGGACATTTGTGTCCAAAGAAACTATGTCTGGAGTTTGGGCACTGAGTTTCCGAATATTTTGTAGATTGGCGACCATATGGTGAGTGCAAATGAGTTTATAAGTTTACCACATGTGTACTCGACTTAAATACCGGGTTTACTCTAGAAAATGATGATAAACACCAGAATGGGGCAGATGAGTACAAATTGAGTATATTTCATTAAGAAACAAGTTTTCTAACGTCCATAACTAACTAGCTAATAGCAGTGGCAATGTGCAGGGACGGTTACACAAGCATGTATACTTGGCATTGTAACCAGCGTGTGCGCAGTTCTGCGCTCCTGATAACACCGCTCAGTACCGCATGGTCTCTCAGTCGTGCTACGTACCTTCAGTTTCTGAGAACTTGTTACTGGAATACTTGTAGGATGTTCCTTTAGGNCCTGTGCGCTGTTCTGCGCTCCTGATAACACCGCTCAGTACCGCATGGTCTCTGAGTCGTGCTACGTACCTTCAGTTTCTGAGAACTTGTTACTGGAATACTTGTAGGATGTTCCTTTAGGTGCTCGTGNGAGTCGTGCTACGTACCTTCAGTTTCTGAGAACTTGTTACTGGAATACTTGTAGGATGTTCCTTTAGGTGCTCGTGAGGTGATGTGGTTGCAGCAGGATTTCGCCAATGCTGCTCGCTGGCACCTCAACGTGCACTCCCTGAACCGGTAGACACGCAGGTAGGGGAGGCCCCACATCATGGCCACCACGCTTACATGACCATCACACCACCTATCTTATGTCTGTAAGGCCACACCAAACCGATGGTGTATGCCACACCACTTGACACGAGGGATGAGCTCGTGACGCGAATACGGAGAGCAGTTTGACACCTTTAATGCCACGCCGGAAACCTTTGTAATGTGCGTCGCAACGTGCCTCAACGCTGCACACTCTGTGTGGCCAACACTTTGAACAAATACTGTGAGCCCCACGCCTTCTGCCCAAATGTGTAAATAAAGTGTCATTTCGTTGCACTTACTAGTGACCAATTATTGTGGTTGCATAACCCGCCCCTGTACATTACCACCGCTATTGTGGGTTAACTATGGACGATAGATAATTTGTTCTGGGATGTAATATATTCCATTTGTGCTCATCTACCTATCTCTGGTATTTATTATAATTTGTTAGATTATGTTCAACTACACCCGGTATATTTCTTAGTATACCCGGAGTTTATACAACCTAGAATAGTTGCATGTTTGGAGCTAGATTAGTATCCACTTGGCGACAGTTTGTGCGCAGGTCTAGACAACAGCTTCTTAAACAAAACCATACATATTATTTTGAGGTCAAGTGCGTTTCCATAAATCTGACCACTAAAGTATTTCAGCGGGAAGGCGTTTTATTTCTAAGTAAACTAGGATCTTACATCTGGATTCAAGTACCATAAGGTACATTATAGTAATTACTGTTTTATAAATGGCATTAATACGAATATATTTTCAAATTTTAAATCGGAAATTATCGCAATAAAATATACAGGACCAATCCTATTTCTACGTTGTTAAAGCTTAACGTAAGTAGGGATTATAGCCACTTATGTGTTTCTCAAAATCGCTGTCATTAAAGAAGTCCGAAATATGTTTTGTAAAAACCATTTGATCATAAACTCACAGTTTAATTTTTATGTAACTTCAAAGACAACACTACTTTGAGAATAAAGTTTCCTTTAGTTTCGCTCATATTGATAATGTATAATTTTAAATTTCAGTTATCTTGCCTACCATTATACTCTTAAACGTATATCCCCGACAGTAGATGAATAATGTGCGTATACACTTTTCGAGATGTGCTAGGCAATTATTGTAGTATACGGCATGTAACTGTTTTCCAGAATCAATGCCGTTTTTTTTACGAAAAATCTTGTCAGCACCTTTGCCCACATTCTTACCTGCGATAGTTTTGTTGTTTAGTTAAAGTGGTGATAAAACAGTATATTGTAGTTAATTTTGTAATCAGAATATTTTATAAATTAAAGTAAATAAACTAAAATAAGAAAAATAGTTGTAATTTACATTAAGAAACCGTTCCCAAAACCAAATCATATAAAAAGAAAACTTCTTGGCTATATAACAAAATGAAAATTAGGATCATTGGCGACAGTATTTGTGACATAACTTAGTCGTTCACGAAACCAATTTCATAGGAAACGAAAAGTCCGTGACCAATATACTGCGTTTCATCCAGGCTCAGGATATAGGCTAGATGTATATTCGCATCAAAACTAAAATCTTCCACAAATTCACCGCGAACTTGGCTGGTCATCTTTATTCATAACTTAATTCCTTGAGCTTCCTTGGGAGAATTAAGGAAGTTATAATTTACTCATCAATTTTACTGACTCTATTGGAGCGAGGATTACAATAGCGTTATTTTACTAAGGGCCAAATGGTTTACTTAGAAGCAATCAACGTGTCTTACAACAAAAACGAACCCATACCTAAAGGCTGCTCTTCACAATGGCTATTTCCTTAAAATTTCTCAATCCTATTTTCCTTTAGCGCAATTGCTTCCTTCTTCGGTGATTATTACGTCTCTCATTGTTTCTCTCTCTTTCTCTCTCCTGCTCCCTCTTTAGTATATATCTCGGTTTAACGGTTTTGATAGCAATGGGCATGCGCAATAGAGTAATATAATATATATGTTCAAGTTTCATGTTATGCCTTGCAGCGTAAAAAATATCAAGACAGTGGACATAGTGTAGCTCTATGAAGTCTTAGATATCTGCTTTTGTGAATATCTGAATATGTGTTTGACACACATGCATATTTTAAAAATTGGCGTACGTTTAGATAACTAACATAACTTGAAACATAATAAGAAGTAATTGCTTTATTAAAAATAAAAGTAACTTTGTTTTCGTCGCTTACTATACTAAGTCGTTTAGCTAAATTTGCTAAGACGGTGTACCGGTGTGCTTCATTTCTCTGGCGAGTCAGAATTTCCGTAAAGTTTAAATTTCTTAAAATTTGTTATTGTCACATCAGTTACGTCATGTTTTTTTGAATAAATATTTTTAAACTATTTGCCCAACTAAAAATAATGCTGAATTAATTGCGTGTGTTACTCTTATTCAATTTGGTTGTTTGCTGCAGTGAAGAACCATTGTTTCATTTGTAAGTACAATACATCATCTGGTCAAACACAAATTACTTGAACAAATAAACACAAAAGCTTAACCGCAATGCAATCTGTATTTTGTATTTGGCGTTTGGCTTTCCGACTGGAAAAGCGTGCGCAAAAATGCACGAGCCGGATGGTATAGAGGAAGTATTTAATTACTTTGCTGTGTGCGTGTTACTGATTAGCTACACGATACATGTGTAGACTTCGTTTGAATATCGCTTTACATGCCCGCTTAATTATCAAACACAGTAACGAACATATCCATTTACAGAAAATTATTTCCGGTGTATTTTTGCACGCTTGAAAATAGGTTTATTTTCTACAGTAAATGCAAATCTGTCAACTGCAAAATGCCTGTAATTTGTGGTTTGGTGTGGTCATTCGTTTGCAGTTCATTTTCCTCTTTAAATTTCACGTGGGCATTACATCGTATAGTCTTATAGTCTTCCTTCTTGTTTATTACACAGTTGTGACNTTTTGCACGCTTGAAAATAGGTTTATTTTCTACAGTAAATGCAAATCTGTCAACTGCAAAATGCCTGTAATTTGTGATTTGGTGTGGTCATTCGTTTGCAGTTCATTTCCCTCTTTAAATTTCACGTGGGCATTACATCGTATAGTCTTATAGTCTTCCTTCTTGTTTATTACACAGTTGTGACNCCCTCTTTAAATTTCACGTGGGCATTACATCGTATAGTCTTATAGTCTTCCTTCTTGTTTATTACACAGTTGTGACGCTCATCATTACATAAACTAATATTGGTAAAGTAGTCCGCATTATGCATTATGAAGAGCATGAATAAGGGACTCTGATAAAACAGCAGCTTAATACTGATACAATACGCACTTAAGTTATAGAAAACATTGTCTGTATCTACTACTATATATGCCAATCAGCTGATATTAACATAAATATAAAGTATATTGCATATGGACAGGATAATTCGGAGATGTCCATGGTGGTTCGCTGGGGATTGAAAGAAGGTGCTGTAGTATGCGTGACATGGCAATATGCTATTCAAGCAAGTTCTGAATGAAGTTGAAATATTGTCCCCAAATGTATGGTTATAGAAACTAAAGGTTATGCAAAGTTTTGTGTTGCAATAATTGTGCAAGAGTAGTATACATACACTAACGTTATTGAAAAATGCAACACTAAGAAGAATACATGTGAGTGAAATGAACTTTATACCAGAGATTAGGTACGTAACAATACACAATTGATTAGGATTACAGAACAGTGCATGATCTCTGACCTTGAGAATTTATTATGGTCTGAAACCCCCACGTGCTGTAATCAGAACCATGCAATACAAGAGGACATTGATATGTTCCTGGGGAATCCCACTCCACGCGGTTTGTATGCGAGTTCACAAATCACCAACAGAGGCTGTTGGAGGACCGTGACGAACAAGTCGTCGACCAACCATATCCCAGACATGTTCGATGGACGACATATCAGGTGAACGTGAAGGCCAGGGAAGGAGTGGTAACGGTCGTTGATTTAAGAAGGCTTGCACATTCAGCAGGTTCCCCATTAGTTCAGCTGGCGTCTAACAAGTTCGGTCTCTAAGCCGTGATTGGCACGTTCTGCCGCGTTGTTACCAAGTAAGACTATTTTGCTGACTTGCGTAGTTGGCGTTCGGAAAANCCGTGATTGGCACGTTCTGCCGCGTTGTTACCAAGTAAGACTATTTTGCTGACTTGCGTAGTTGGCGTTCGGAAAATACGCGACTTGTCTATTCAGTTTCCCAGAATGCAAACTAACAGCGCCGACTCATTTTCCTGCAGTATAGAGCACACTGCGCTAAGTGAAAAGTTTAGTTGAGCCAAAAATTAAAGCCTTTATTCAGTACATGGTGAAAGAAATACGTAAAGGTGATTCCAAACAATTACTTTGTTGATCCACAAAAATTGTGGTTTCTTCACAGTTTGAGTATACTTTAACTGAAAAACATCAATTTTAACGCTTTCAAATTCTTTTGGCAAAAAAAAAAAGGTTTCACGAGCTACTCTATATTTCTTTAGGCCCGCAACCACTCACACACCTACACACACATACGTACACATGCACACACAACATTTTTTTGCCTCAGAAAAGTACAGTGTCTTTATGTTAAGCAACAATAGACAAAGCGTAGAAATAAGCAGACACTGATTTACTGCCAAGCTACCTGATGATGTAGATAGAGGTTGCATATTTCGATTTATTAAAGGCGGTTCACGGTAAAGTGAGCACTTTTGAAATCAACCTTTGAAAAATGTCACTGTCCCTACCTGCGTTAATTTTTAATTGGCACGCCTAGCGGTATGCGCCCAGTAAAGTTGGTAACGGCGGAGGGGTAGTAGTTCCATGCCACAACGTTGAATTAAGAGTGTTCGGTTAACATTTGTCAATACTACAATGATTTACTTTTCTTTTTGATTTTTTAAGCGTATATAAATGTAAGAATGAACATATTTGTAAAATATTTACTTTCATAATTAGTTTAGAGCTCCCCTTTACTGACGCATGAATAAAGTGATAAGGTCGATGTCAATATGGCGGGAGGATACACAATGTGCTTACAAATAGATCTTTAGTAGGGNTATTAAAGGCGGTTCACGGTAAAGTGAGCACTTTTGAAATCAACCTTTGAAAAATGTCACTGTCCCTACCTGCGTTAATTTTTAATTGGCACGCGTAGCAGTATGCGCCCAGTAAAGTTGGTAACGGCGGAGGGGTAGTAGGTCCATGCCACAACGTTGAATTAAGGTGTTCGGTTAACATTTGTCAATACTACAATGATTTATTTTTCTTTTTGATTTTTTAAGCGTAAGAATGAACAAATTTGTAAAATATTTACTTTCATAATTTATTTAGAGCTCCCCTTTACTGACGCGTGAATAAAGTGATAAGGTCGATGTCAATATGGCGGGAGGATACACAATGTGCTTACAAATAGATCTTTAGCAGGGCTTACTAAAGTGCTGCTTTTACCCTGAACAATCTATACGCAAAATTTCTTGTTTTTGCTATCTTCGGGAGTAGAGAGGCGATGTCGCTGGACTTCAAGCTGGAGATGGGTCAGAATAACTGCATACTTGTGGCCGAGGCTGCTATATTAGTTAACATTTAGCCCAAAATATTCCTGGTTTGAATCCTGAGTAACCTATGACTGTGAACGTATAAGTGCCCGTAGAATAAAAATGAAGTTTATCGATTTTCGTGGGGCCGTGGGGGTGCAGTAGTTAGACTACTCATCTCCCACTAATGCGAACTTGGTTAGATTCCCGGCGGGGCCGTCCCCGGATATTGCATGTGGGAATCCTGCCGGGATATGGGATCTCCCGTTTCCCACGCCCTTTCATTCCGGCGTTGCTCTATTATCACCTCGCTTCACCTTCGTCCGCTCTCAAGTATTTGATGTTAAGAGCCACCAAATCTCTTCAGTCTACTCCAGTCCGATTTTCGTCTGCTGTTGTCCTCAACTCTTACTCGAGAAATGCTACAAAAAAAAAGTCACATTTGCGTGGTTTCCTAATTAGGTGACGTTTGCCTACATTTGATTTTAACCTCATACCTGCACTTTTACAGTAGATAATGACCCGTCGCGTTACTATATTATAATATTTATGTTCTCCCGTTGCAATATAGAACAAGTGCACTAGCATATCAAAATACTTATTTATGTGAACACTGTGTTAACTTAGTAGAAGTCATGAGGTTTTAACATCTCTGTAGAATTAAAAGGGGTACAATTTTCGGACACGGGGATACATACTGCGCACCTGGCATATATACTCTACACCATATTCCCTCTACGTATGTGCCTTTTTTCTAGATGCCAGTTTCCATTAGTTTCACCTGTGAGCCGCCTCGATTACGCCGCAATATACAATCTGGGAGAGATAACAAGCCAGTTAATTATAATGTATTTCAGCACGGTGACAACGAAATTTATTTATTTTATGCTCCTTTAAACACCCAAATTAAACTTTCGGTATTGCTTCACTGCTGTTTCTATTACCTCTGTAGTCGGCCTCCACAAAACCATCGCTTACTTCATCTCGGCAGCTACAAACTAGGAAATAAAGTGAGAAGTTCTAACAGACTAAAAATATCTGGAGAGCTATAATTCATGATCTGGCTTAAATTTCGATATTCATTCCGAAATGTAAAATTCGACAAAAACAGTAGTAGCTGGAGGAAGTTAGGTTTTATTTCCTATTTAGTGACGCTCCTACCTGAAGGCTTGTTTGTATGACTTAGGCTCGGAATCACTGAATTCATTAGTCACTAGCAAGGCTCTTACATCAACAATGGCATGACAAACTAAAAAATAAAAACTTAGGTAAACTTACGCTTTCGTACTAGACGTTGAGATTTTTTTTTTTTTTTGTAATACACAAATTTGAATTGATGTCCCTAGAAGTGTAGACGTTAATTCTGAATAACGTCCATAGTCTACAAGGCCCGCAAACATTCAGCATTGAAATTTCAACAGATATGCTCAGGCATGTAGGGAAAGTCATTCTCCATTTTCCCCCTTCACCATTCCCAACCAACACATCGACAAACTTACGTAAGAAATTATGCTGTCTTCATCTAGCGTGAGCGTTCGACCGCTATTCATAAACGAGTTCACCTACACTTTTTGGCAGCTATTTTACAAGTTTGTTGTTTACGCAAAATTGGAAATTCGAGGACTCTGTTTTTCATATAGCTTTGCCGAGTGACTGAGAGATGGTATGTGCCAAGCTGGTTGTAACCTACACGTGCCATGGAAAATCGAGGAGCACCAAGGAACATCAGCTGGCTACACTAATGGGTTATCTCTGGTGGTCGATCAATTTAGGTTGGACTCCTGGTGGCAATAGCCGAAACTCTGCATCAAGATGAAGGGAAATCGCAGGGGGAAACCCTCAGTAAGATGGATCGACGCTGTCTTGGGCAGGTAACAGCGGCGAGACCACGAGATTTCTTGAGTGTATAAGAACGAAGCAAGAGGGCACTGAAGACGCATGACAATACCTGAATGGGAATTATCATCTAGTAGACAGGCGTGCTAACTAGACGTCTCCTGTTATGATTGAGTTAATCACAACCCCTTGATAACGGGGACCATGCCAGGTTTCGAATTTCGGTAGGTAAGGAACACTAAAAAAATCTTTCAAACGTTTTCTGAACGGCAAAGAAACCCATTTCCTACAGGCTGTTTTGTTTACAATAACAAATTTTTTCTTTAATTCAAAGGGAAGGTTACAGAAACACAGGTTTGCTGTTAATAAATGTTTTCTTTATACGTTTTTGTTTTATGGCAATATTACCTTTCTTTATAGCAAAGAAATAAACATTGTTTGAGCTGCTATTGTTCAGATTAGAGACATATTACTTCGTACCAAAGGTAAAGGTTGAGCGATGTCAAAAGTTTTATATCGTTCATTGGAGTTTTCAACACGTAATTTTTTTCCCGGCGCAAACACTCACAAACTAATGTATTCTCCAGTTAACGGAACTGCAACTGAGCAAATGTACAGTCCTCCTGCAGAAGTTTAAGGTTATTTTAAGTTCTGTGACTCTCCAAATCACAAACCTCAGTTCCTCCCTGGTGGCTTATGTTTCTCCCTCACATAACCTACCTATCAGAAGTACTCCGAACACAAGAAGACAAACTGGTCGTTTATTGAGCGGCGTTACCTTAGTAACGCTGTGGTGCGGGTCCGTTTCTCGAAGCTGCCGTACTCTGTTTTTTTAAAATAAAATATAATTCTAAAAGCTTTGTTACTTTATTCTTATTTACTAATCACTGTGCTCTTTCAGAGCACAATTTTTTTACAGTGTAACTGATATCACAAAGACGTCTGCTGTACTGTTGTAACGACAATGCAAGGTTAACATAGTCATATATACATAGATCAAACAAATATTTTGTTTGTGGTGAGCCTACTGTGCAGTAGTTCCTTTCTAAACGAATTTTTTTTTTGGTGGCAACAAATTGTGTGTTGCAGCAAAGAAACCGCTTTTACAGTGAAATAATGCGAACTTTGACTGACGCTAAATTTGTAATGACGCAATATTCTTAATTTTTCGGGATACGNAAATTTTGTTTGTGGTGAGCCTACTGTGCAGTAGTTCCTTTCTAAACGAATTTTTTTTTTTGGTGGCAACAAATTGTGTGTTGCAGCAAAGAAACCGCCTTTACAGTGAAATAATGCGAACTTTGACTGACGCTAAATTTGTAATGACGCAATATTCTTAATTTTTCGGGATACGGGTGTAAAATTCTTTTGTGTGTATGAAGCTTTGGAAAGCGTCATAATATTTTTATCGGGTTCAAGTTTAAAGCCGTGGTGGCTAGTTTCCCGTGTTTGTTTGTCGAGCACACATGTGCTATAGTTTGTTTATCGGGCAGACGTTTGCAGTTTTACGTTTTATCAGTAGTCCGGTTACAGTTTAGTTTCGAACGTTGGATTTTGGGGAAGCGTAAGCATTATTTAGCTTTTTCAGGCAACGTCGACAAGTTTTAGTTCCTCCGGCGCCGTTTTGTTATGCGAGAGGTTAGTTTATCTTGATGGTGAATGCGTCGACAGTTTTAGTTCCTCCAGCGCATTTTCAGGCAACGTCAACAAGTTTTTGTTGTACGAGAGGTTAGTTTTAGTTGACGGCGCAGCAGTATCGATAACGTGTTGAGAGCAGGACACGCGCAGTTTTAGATGACGCTGCGGGCAGATGCTGGATGCCAGGTGCTTATCTTAGGAGAAGGGGGCGATAGGCCTGCATATAAATACTAGTGGTGTCTATCGCCTAAAGGAGAAAAAGTAACCAACCGTCGAAGATGCATCAGGCGTGAAGTATTTCACCCACACCGGCAAGCACCCGCGACCGTTAATTCTTTTCACATCATTTCTTTTCAACTTAACCTAAAGTCTATCAACTTATTTCCGCCGGTGTGGGGGGTCGTTAGGGTGCCAGGAGGGAACGAACATCCCTCCTGCCTTCGTAACTTAGTCTTGCGGTGCAAGTTTTGAGACATTAGTAAATGGTTAACCAATGTGGCGCTGTTCTGTACTTGTATATTTATCTCTGAACGGTTTGTACTCTGCATACTGGACATTCGTATGTGAACTGTGTCATTCAAATGATAAATAAAGTATAGAACAAAATACTCTGGAACTTTATTTCTTTCTTAAGTAACTAGCGTTCAATTAACTGAGTCTCGTGTTTCTACCTTCTCATATAGTCGAGGGCAAGCCGTGGCAACGTAAACATTCGGCAGTGTAACAAGTGCCGAACGTTACAAGATGGCGCCCACCCACCTGTGAGGCTGCATTATTATAAATATAACGAGAAGTGCGGAACATTACAACTTTTAAACTATTCAAAACTTCATTAATCACTTCCCCAGTCCGCCCAAGATACGTGCGATCTTTCCGGTACACAAAAATAATCAAATGCTCCCGGGACGGGAGGGTAGGTCGCAGAGGGTAGCGCCCACGAATCTCGTGAGAGGCGAGGAGGATCGCGGATGTAAAATTTGTATTCAGTGGCGTGTAGTTCCTCAAACGCTTCAAACTGTCAAGATATCTGCGCATGTACCCAAAAATTGACATACCCCAATCATACACAACTGTCAAAGCCAGATGGTCAACTGTAATGAATTTGTTTGTTTATATATTAATTTTTAAATGACAAGCACTATTGTTTGAATAAAATTATTTTACCAATTTAAATTTAATCAAACTGTATTACAAATTTGTTAGAGGAAGTATACATACATCTCAAAGCATTTGTCACACGACGTGTTGGCAGTAAAGCGGTTCAATGTTGGGACACGGAGATTGGCTGTGCGCAGCCAGCGAGATTGGTATACCTCATATTTAGTCTATGTTTCAGACTTGCATTAATTAATGGTTTCAGGTTTAGGATGCGTGTTGTGCAATGCATTTGTTTCGTTATCACAACCAGTGAGATGAAGGCTTTGCGTTATGCTATAATCATACGAATAATCCGTAGCCTAGGTCAGTGGACCTGTTTACAAATCAGTTACACGGAAAATCATTGGGCTCTGAACTTCGTATAGTGTACAGCACTGGACAAGAAAACCTTTCGTACATTGGAATGGGTTAGTGGACACTGGTGATAAGAAACACTTTCAACAACTCTTAATTTTTTTGATGAAATTACTTTCAAATGACTGACATTAACCGTTTCGGTCCCAATTTAATTTGCATGTGTAGGTTTTGCAATAGTTTAATTTTATGATGTACGCTGTACTCGTATCAAGCGTGCTTCTCGCAAACAGCGAACAAGGTGCTGCTTGTTAGTTGATGTAAGCGTTAACCATTCACAAATGAGAGCTGCAGAAACTTCATCAAATCACAATTCTCACAAGGAAGACGCTCAAAACACGAGCCACTGATTTCTTGTTATGTACAGTGCCAACCATAAATACCTTCCATGTGCAACATGTCCTTGATCATGGACACAGGGACTCAACGGGCCAATGGTGGTCTCGTGTTGAGCACACAGAGCTGCTATTATATGCTCTATAACTTTCTTCTGTGTCAAGGACAAGTCTTATTGCTAGAGACGTGCAAAATTCGCGTTATCTTTCGGTGAGAGGATAAGACTCCACTGTTTTATAAACAAGTGAGTACATTCCGTGGTTTTATTGAACTCTGCACTCTAATCAACATCACCTACTTGCTTGATCTCCTCAAAAGAGATTGGCCACTCCATCACTGAACTGATATTACTGGCTCAAGAGTTCTTCGAGGCGTGCCAGACATATTTCCGGCCCCGGGAATGAAGTCGGTCCAAAAGCACAGTAACTTGAGGTTCAGCCTGTCCTTAAATAAGTCTAATGTCCTAAGGTGTGGGCAGCTAAGTATGCAACGGTCGGCAGCAGTGGCAGCTGAANTCTGTCCTTAAATAAGTCTAATGTCCTAAGGTGTGGGCAGCTAAGTATGCAACGGTCGGCAGCAGTGGCAGCTGAACTGAACAGGATTGTTCTGGAGCAGGCACTTGATGTTGTAATGTTCCAGGAACAATACGTTCCCTTTGAAGATTTTGTGGGCCTGCAGGGTGATGTATTCACTGTCGGTGTTCGCCCTAGGGCTGGGATATTGAGGGTCAACAAAGACGTGGAAATTATGGTATTAACGAGTGTCTCGGACACCCACCACGTATGTGCACAGATAACTAAGGGCACAACACAGTTCTGGGTAGTATCCTCATACTTCCGGTCCGGGGATGACACGCAGACGCACCTTGATCGATGGGAAATCATTATTGACATATTGAAAGGGAAAGCTCTGATCTTAAGCGCTGATGCTAACGCCAAATCAGAGCTGTGGCATTCACCTGTCGATGATGAAGCAGGAGACACAGTAAGTCAATTTATCCTGGCTAATGATATGGATGTGGCAAATGAAGAAGGAAATCTTCCGACATTTGTCTCGCAGGCCCACGGCATACAATCATACCTGGATGTAACTGTAACAAACAGAAAGGCAAACAACACCATTATGGAATGGAAAGTGCAAGAGGAAAGCTCCAGTGACCACCGCCTGATTAGATTCAAAGTATTCACTGGAGATAATGGTGGACGGCGGCTGCCGCAACAGATTGAAGGGGAGGTCCGATTTGTGCACAATATGGTGGACTGGGCGGCCTTCGATAGGGCCCTTCTGGATGGGCTTGCTCTAATTGATAACAATAACACAAGTCTGAATGATTGTGTCAGTGAACTTACGAAGATCATTCAAGACACATGCGAAAAGAACCTGAAGAAAACATCCCGAGGACTTCCCAACCTGTCCTGGTGGGATAAGGAACTGGACCAAGAGAGAAAAGTTCTAAGAAAAGACAGGAAGAAGCTACACCAGCTTCGTGGCGAAGAAAGGGATCAATTTTCGCAAATATACAAAGTCAAAAAGCAGGCTTATTTCAGCAGGGTTCGCAAGAAAAAGAAGCAATCATGGGAGGACATCGTAACACGGGCCGGAAACGAAGATCCTTTCGGTATTGTGTACAAGTTGGCCTCTAACAAGACCAAGAGGGCAGTGCCACCACCATGCATGAAATCAAATGGTAAGCTGTTGACGAATCAGAAAGACTCAATGGAAGTCCTTCTCCAGGCTCTCCTGCCTGATGACTCCATTATGGGAGAGGGGGAGGAGCACACGGAAAGAGACAGAAAATGGAAGTAATTCCAGAGGTTCAGGACTCACCAAGCTTCGAAATGGAAGAACTGAAGCAGATTGTCTACAACATGAAGAATGGGAAAGCACCAGGGATGGACGGCATAACAACCGAAATACTAAAAAGGTGTTATTCTCGAATTAAGAATATTCTTCTGGACATCTACAATGACTGCCTTCAAGCCGGCGTGTTCCCTTCCCCTTGGAAATTGGGATGCCTAAGAATCCTGAAAAAGGAAAACAAGAGAGAATTGGACGACCCCAAATCGTACAGGCCGTTGACATTGCTTCCGGTGCTAGGCAAAGTATATGAAAACCTGATCAACAGGCAACTAATAATGGCCTTAGAAGCAGAAGGCACATTAAATGAACACCAGTATGGTTCCAGAAGAGGAACCAGCACTGACTTTGCGCTTCACGATGTAATGGAGAAGATCAGGGGTACCTCTGCCAAATATATGATGGTTATAATATACCTGGACATATCTGGAGCGTTCGATAATGCCTGGTGGCTGGAGGTAATGCATCGGTTAAAGAACAAGAAATGCCCAGCCAACTTGTACAGGGTCATCCTGGACTTATTCCGTGAAAGATGGAGTATCTACTCATCCANGTAATGCATCGGTTAAAGAACAAGAAATGCCCAGCCAACTTGTACAGGGTCATCCTGGACTTATTCCGTGAAAGATGGAGTATCTACTCATCCAGGACAGCTCAAGTAAGGAAAGAGCTTACGAAGGGATGCCCCCAGNACCTCTGCCAAATATATGATGGTTATAATATACCTGGACATATCTGGAGCGTTCGATAATGCCTGGTGGCTGGAGGAAATGCATCGGTTAAAGAACAAGAAATGCCCAGCCAACTTGTACAGGGTCATCCTGGACTTCTTCCGTGAAAGATGGAGTATCTACTCATCCAGGACAGCTCAAGTAAGGAAAGAGCTTACGAAGGGATGCCCCCAGGGATCGGTCCTTGGACCTATCCTATGGAGTGTCCTCTTCGATGGCTTCTTGGAGTTGAGTCTCCCGACGGGGTGCACGGTATTTGGCTATGCGGATGATGGACTTATCCTAGTCTCGGGGAATTCAAGAAGAGAACTAGAGACAAAAGCAAGTGAGATAATGTCCAAAACTTGGAACTGGTTCAAAAGTGTGAAATTGGAATTCTCAATAGAGAAAACCAAAACCATGCTAGTTAAAGGAAAATTAAAACGAAATCTGATCGTGTACTTCGGGGGGAGCCCAGTTCAATACGTGAAGGAATATAGGTATATCGGAGTCATCATGGATGAAAACATGAGCTTCTTGAAGCACATTGAATATGTGTCGCGAAAGGCAGTCATGGTGTTCCAAAAACTCAGGAGAATTGGCAATACAAACTGGGGCCTAAATTATGGCTCACGTAGAACTATATACAAGGCAGTTTTTGAAGCCATAATAACATATGGTGCGGTCGTGGCACAGAAGAAAGCTTATAAGTGCTCAAAGAGCGGCACTGCTGACCGTTACCGGTGCATATAAAACTGTGTCGAATGAGTCGCTCCCGGTAATAGCAGGAGTTCTTCCAGCAGATTTGCTTATAAAATACAGAGGATTTCACGGTGGAGAGGGCGTGGGCCAGCAGGCTGTCTAAAGAATATAAGGACACGTTAATGGCTGACATTCTGGAAGAATGGCAAAACACCTGGACTAACTCGGAGAAAGGTCGGCAAACCTTTGAGTTATTGCCTGACATCGAAGCCAGGATGAGCTGTAAGTGGATCACTGTGAACCACTACAGCATGCAAATAACAACTGGACATGGCAACTTCAAGGCGAAGTTGAGCAACCTGCGACTCGTGCAATCTCCGCTGTGCGATGTATGGGGTGTGGATGACACAGTACACCATGTGCTAGAAGACTGTCTCAATACAGAGGACTTACGAGTTTCGCTTGAGGAACAAACTCGAAAAAAGGGCATTCACTGGAGATTAGAAGATGTGATGACCAACAAAGATCTCCATAAGTTATGGAATGAATTCGCTTCTCGGATTGGGAAACGATTAGAAGAATTCGNGTGATGACCAACAAAGATCTCCATAAGTTATGGAATGAATTCGCTTCTCGGATTGGGAAACGATTAGAAGAATTCGACAAATGGTAACAGCAAATTTCTGATGACCCATAACGGGAAATTCAAACACTTGGAGGAACCCTGATTGGTGAGGAGAACAGGTTTTTAAAGTGAGAAAATCGGTTAATTTACCGGTTACAGGTACCAAGAAAGTGAATGGCCCTTAGGAATGGACAGAAAAAGTGCAGCGCACTGTTTTACTCTCAGGAGTACAGTTACAGTGGGGGAGGTTTGGAGGGTGCGCTGGCCTTCGGGCCTTAAAAACCTGTCCTTAAATAATAACGCGAATTTTGCAGGTCTCTGCTCATTACCATAAACTTGATATTTTATTGCGGAATAATAGACATGCGGACGTTCTTACAGAACGTTTCCCGCTCAAATTTGGGGTCACTGAAAACCCTCATAATTAACCACTTGCAATAGCGTTTTAAATAAACCACGGAATTACCATTAAGAGAACAATGGATGAAATGCTGTGAGGTCTGTGAGGGTTGAGCTCGAAACACCAAATTGTCAAGAATGTTCAGTATATGTGGAGTTTAGTGGAGGTAGCAGCAAAGCAGAAGCAGGCAGGAAAATTTTTAACACTGAGTTTAGATAAGTATGTCTTGGATATTGGGCAGTACTTCATACGCGACTACTGATATATCTGGCATATTAATACTTGTAGCTTTTGCCTAAAATTTTGCTGCCTTACTTTAAGACGAAGACAGTCATTTATCGTTTTCAATTCAAGGTCTTTGCATGGGTTCCCAAGTGTTGCTGTACTCCCGATTCCTTCTACCGATGTATCCCGTTCTTTCAAAATTCAATTCGTGCCTTCAGGGACCACGCCGCTCAATGCCGTCAAACTGGCTGGTGCTTCTCCAACCCTAAACTGTAACTTCCGTACTCATTTATGTTATTTTTATTTATTTTTAATTATTGGAAACGTCTATAAATATCCTCTATAAGCTGTAGATTTCATTGCGCCCCTCATGCCCACAGTAGAGAATCGTCAGCATGTTGCACAGTAAGCTTATATTTGACCGGTACTGTACTCGCGAAGCTCAGAGCCCAATAACTTCCCTGTCTGTAACAGATATGTTTTTCACGAAAAGATTTCAGGACAAGTTGTGTTCCTACGCACTTTACTTCAGAACCACTTTCTAGGATCATTTGAATTGTTACGCGTCTTATCTGTCTGCCCGCGAATCACGGATGGTCAGTATCGGAAAAACTTAATTTTGATTGGCTCTCTTATGTAACAGACAGTCTTCAAACAAAAACAAGTTGCCAATAGTCAAATGAAGATTACACGTGTGCACATAAGATATTGAAGTCCAGCCTCAATGGAAATGTTTTCGTGAAAAACAGGTGGTCCTACTGATAAGAAGGGCCAGTGACTATTCGCGTAAAAATCGGAGCACACAGTAGACTTCAATACAATATACACCCCTCAGCTGTTGTTATACCTCCATTGGCTGCTGTTGCCGTATCCGTCTTTGACCAAGCCACTCAGGACTAAGTAACTCCGACACTGAACATTCGTGATTCGTGCGCAAACGGTTAACACGGGCCAGAACATTTTTTTAGCCAATCAAAGAAGCTGGACAACCCTACATTACTTTGGACTGTATCTTGTCTCGAAATCTTTTCGCGAAATATCACTGCCCCTACTAATAAGTAAAACATGCTACTGCGCTACATTAAGACTGGTTCCTGCCACTGATCACCAAGCACANTAATAAGTAAAACATGCTACTGCGCTACATTAAGACTGGTTCCTGCCACTGATCACCAAGCACAATGGCCACAGCTTATTGGTTGTTATAACGAAACAAGCTCTTTGCCTGATAAGTACAGCACGCAACAAAAAAAATTTGAATTTGGGACACCAAGAATTATAAATAAATGTTGGAATGAAAGGGTAAAATTGGTAGAGTTCGATATAATGAAAATGGCCCGTACTTTTATTTTATGTCCACTGAGGCAACTAGGAAGTATAATTTCTTTGTACTATAGTTCTAAGTGGAAAGAAGTACTCTTACGAGCCTCACATCAGCGCTATTCATCACGTTAGCTCACACCCTTCAGGAACTTAATAAGTTATGTTCTACGCAAAGGAGTAAATCCCTTGCCCGACAACAAACATATCTCTCCGACGTTTTCAGTAATTAAAAGGTATTGTCCAGTAGTAAATTTTAGAGAATTCTCTCTGTATTTCATTTTAAATATTTTCCCACTTGCGAGTGTTCATTTTATTTCACAGTGTTTGTGCAAAACTAGATGCTTGTCTGTGCCCCATTTAAATTCGAGTTCCCACCAGTCGTAAGTTCAAAACTCTCTGGAATCAATACTGGTTTGATCGCATCCCCATTTGCTGGAGAAAAGGTACGGCGAATGTCTTGACAGGCAATCTTACGCGAATTATATCATGTCCTATCAGAATTCGAGTTCGACTTAGTATTTAATTACATTGACGGTATTGTCGTCTAGAGTGAGGATTACGGCGATCATTTTAAGCACCTAGCACATGTACCTACTATGAGCTAAGGTAAACATTCAAACACAAAAAAAAATAATTACGTCAAGTTCTAAAATTTTAAAGTTTTGTACACTCAGATACTTACTCATTGAAAAATAGCGTCGACGGCAGTTAATTCGCGGTACCCCAAAAATTTCGAGAGAATTAAGGAATTCATGAGAATGCTACTGCTACCAACGTTCCAAGAGACAAATTATTGTCTTTCCCGGATATGTGCTCTTCCTTCTTTTACGTGAATTAAAAATGTATTTTCATTTCTTACACAAATTGTTTTCATTTAGTTTACATATCGATGATAAAAAAATATATTGCATGTTTTTTTTTTGGCAGTAGTATGAAAATCTGGAATGCTATCCTCAGTCTGTACATATATTTTATGTCCACGGTTGAAGGTTATTTTTCAAGAGAGATTTGAATTATTTTGTATATACTTTCGTCCATCTTGTGTCGTGCATGGATGTTGTATGTGACTTACAATATTTGTGATATTTTCCTTGTCCCTTTCTTGTGTTTGATACGTGACTTATTATATATGTGCAGTGTACTGAAACAAATGTGTAGTGCACAAATACAGTACTTCTAGAGATACAATGTCGGGGTTGTAATTAAACCCATGTAACATAATTCACCAGTCTTGCACTTATTTTTATAATGACATTTTTGTTCAGATTAGAAAATAGTTTTGCCCAGTAGTTTTTTGAAAAAATAATTAAACATGAGGAAAATTTTGGTTTAAAGGGGAGGGTTCTGGTTGGCTACAGTGATAACGCAAAGCTTTATGCTGGGAAGAAGTACGTTGTGTGTTCGGGTGTTATTTGCAGTAGATCGCGGTGCTTGAAATGATGCAGGTAAGTTATTGTGTAAGTAACTAAAAATTACATCTCGAGCAGAAAAACTGCTGGAACTTGTGAAGCATCAACAAGCCGCTACACACGTATGTCTAGCGGGTTAGTTTTCAACGATACTGAGTCATGTCCTTAGAAACGACTTCTGTAATGCATTTTAGTATATTTACATATAAAGAACTGTGTACACACAACTTAAAATGCAAGTAGAAACTGTAATGCCTTCATAGAGGTTCCACTTATGCAGTAACAAAGCAATATATATTATAACAAGATTATATTAACTTATTTACATGTTGCGTTGTTCATTTTTCAGAACGAACTGTGCTACCCATGGAGGCATAAATGAAAGGCTCTGAGAGAGTGCTGAATGATTTTGGTGGACCTACAGTTGTCAGTTCAACATACAGCCGGTAAGTGGCAATTCATGAATATTTATTTATAACGTAGCAGGAAATACAGTTTCGGCAAACTGGTTTTTATAAAGTTAAGTTTGCGTGCAGTGCAAAGAAGCTGCAATTCTATATTGATGTTCGTGAGTATGTCTCATGTCAGATGTTAGGTTGTATGCGCAGTATTAATTTCTTAACTATGCCTATATTTGTGGATTNCGTGAGTATGTCTCATGTCAGATGTTAGGTTGTATGCGCAGTATTAATTTCTTAACTATGCCTATATTTGTGGATTTAGTATGGAAATTACTGCCGAGATCTGCTTGCGCGAAATTTAAAAAAAAAAAATTAATTTGGTTTGATGTGCAGTACTTAAACGTGATACAATAAGTGAATATAAAGAAATACACACCTGCCATTCTAAGAAATATTTTAAAAACAGTTTTTGAAGATGCCTAAGGGAACGTTTACCGATTGGAATAATGTTTTTATAATTATAACTATTATTTTCATAAAATCTATTTAATTTCTGTATCTCTTTCTGAAAACAAATATATATTTTATAACAATTTAGATCTAGTTATTAGAGTCATATAATAACACATGAAATACGAATTTGTAAAATTTGGCAACTGAAACCTTACTAAATAAAAACTTTGAGTTTCCGATGCTCTACATTCGGCTGTCGGTTTAGAGGCTCTAACTGATACAATCGTGGCAGTATTAAATAAATTTATTTTTCAGAGTTACAAAAGCAATCAAAATAAATATAGAGGTTGATTCTAAAATCATGGGACAAACATTGAGGGATGGTAGAGCTCACTAAAACAAACAATTATTGTATAGGATTATATGGGCGGAAATGACGCGTTGAGGCACAAACACAAAAACATAACTCATTACGGAACAAACATAACGGAAACATAAAATTGACGTGTGACGTCTAATGGGAATAGGAGCATCGCTGACACACTTTGCGAGCATATCCCAGTTGACATGTGCCACGAGGCAGGTGGCGGGCCGCAGTACACGTGTCGCTGAGGTGTAGGCCTCCCTGCAACCCCCCCCTTCTCATCCCTATGCCTCAAGCCTGCAAGGGAGATCTGTGGAGCGCAGAGGTTTCACGCGATATCACCAAATAATCATGTGTATTTCGCCTAAACTCAAAATACNCCCCCCACAAGGCGACACGTGCCGAAAATTAAGACTGGAGGCTGGCAAGCATAAAAACCCCTTTTCGTGAGTAGTGGGTTTAAGTTCATTAGTACCGCACCGAGAGGTTAGATCAGTGGACAATCGAGCAGCCAGTAGAAGATCAGTAGACAATCGAGCAGCCAGTTGAAGATCGCCGCGCAGAGAGAGGTCAGCTCCGCCATTTTGGCCGGGGGGAAAATCGGACCCCTGGCCACGTCAGTAGAACATCACCACAGTGAGGCGGCAGCAACAGCGGGCCTTTGCCAAAGGCCGCCCATCGCCGGAGCTCACCCACCACAGCTGACATAATTCCAGCAAGAGCTATGTATACAATCACCGTCAAGAGAAGCCCCCCTCCATCACGAAGTCGTTAGCAGTCAATCCGAGTAACCAAATTATCACAGTACCCCACCTCTCAAGTGCTGATGTATTTTATTTGTGTTGAATTCGAGACAATATATTCGTCCTTCAAAATACAACAGTAAAATACTAAATTATTGCAAACCCCTTAACCTTCAGGCATCATATAGTCGGTGCCTGGGGGCATTAACAATGACACTATAAGCAACTCTGTCTTTCACAGTGGCGGTATAGCGTCAAAATGTTCATTAGCAGCATACGTAACGAGTTATTCCGTACAGAAAATGTTAAAACAGTTGCTGGAAATGCATCCACCAACAGTTACGCATGCTTGGCGACCTCTACGTATGGTATGGTTGGCTGACAATGGTGGCGATAGTTGAGGGCAGTCAAACAGTGCGCCAGTGATCTGCTGCATCAGCATCACTCCACCGACGCTACCAAGGTTGCATTACTGTCGGTGGTAGCAATTTTGAGCAATTTTTATAAACGTTGCTGTTAAAAGGCATTTAGCTACGACGTTGTAAATAAACAATGTGTTGCATTTCATGTGTTATTCTTGTGTTTGTGCCTCAACGCATCACTCCCGCCCATATATTCCTTTACAATAATTGTTTGTTTTAGTGAGCTCTACCACCCCTCGATGTTTTTCCCATTATTTTAGAATCAGCCTGTATAGAAATTAAAATACTAATATTATTATTTTTATTGTATTTTTATAATGTGGTTTAAACGTACGTAATGGAAGACTCCCACCAATGGAAAACATCCACACAAAAATGTCGGACTACAGTTTATCCCCATGTTTGGTTCAGTTTGCTTCAAGTTAAGCATGTCGTATCCAAGATAATATCAAAATATTTACTTCTTGTTTTCTTCATCCCACAGTTGGAGAGTGAAGCCCATTTGCTATACACTGCTGACACATAGGAGTGCGGAACTAGAAATTATGATATTATTTGTTTTATTAACAATCTCAATCCTGTGACAGAACAATTAACACTTAATTGACCTTAAAAATAGTGTCCGCCATAAAATCTGTACATGAGGTGGCATGGCTNTAATTGACCTTAAAAATAGTGTCCGCCATAAAATCATATCCAATCGATCAAATAAATGCAATTCTTCACTGATGTTTCTATCACCATCCATAGTTTTATTTAAGTCAAATACTTGCATTGTATTTCGTTCCTCATCATTACTGAAAATTCATTGCTAAATTGATTATGCTGTTTGTGTTTGCAGGCATTCCTGGACTCCAAGATGATGATCAAGTCTTAGTTGAACCTACATGCAAAACAAATGAAATAATGGACGTTTTATATTTGAACAGTTTCAATCAGTTACAAATGCAGAGTTTGGATTGTGACGATCACAGAATTCTAGTGTTACAACACGAATATTTGTATTCAAATAACTGCGACGAGAGCTGTAGTGCCAGTGCTAATCACACTTTTACGCAGCAAATATTGCAAACAGCGTACCCAGACGATATTAATAATTTGCAAGAGCAGCCTGTTCATGGCCTATATGAAGAGTAAAGTAATTTTTCAGCGATAGCCGAACCTCGAAAATCATGTCAGCACAGTAGTCCAGATGGCCCCGATGTCTCTACTTCCGCAGTTCTATCAAGTTTACCAATTTAACCAAGAAATAACAAATTACAAAGGAATAGAGTTGCCACCATGTATGAAGTTTTTGGTTGATGCGTAAAATATACCATGCGTTTATTACTTCTGTTAACGTAAAGGTATCTTATTTTTTATTAGACTGAAATTTTACTTGTAATTTATTTATAAATTGATGTGTTTGTAATAAATATGATTTAAACAGTAAGCTCCGAAGTAGTGTTAATTTTACATAAGGGATAATAGTAAACAATGAGCATACAAGTAGATCTTAAGTAGGGCTTTCAAAAGTGCTGAGTTTGCTATTTCTTACTAGCCATTACCAACACCCCTATTTTCTCACGGTTTTTTTATCATATTTATTACAAATGAAACACTTTAATTTATAAACATACTATTGATAACAGTTCCGTATAACCAAACATAAGATACTTTTATGTTAACAGAAGTATTAAACGCTTGTGATATGTGGCATATTTAGGAAACAAACGAAAAAGTCATACATGGTGTCATTTTTCAAAGATTTGATTCGAAAAGCGTGAAGAAACCGCGAATAGAAAAAAGCGATCTCTTTTTAAGTATTCTGTGTCTCAAGCACGCGGAGATATCTTCAGCCAGGCGGCGCGCTCTCGCTCACGTTTTATTTCTCCTCCCAGGAGTCTGTTTCACTATCTCCACACGTCTCCGTTCTTCGCACGTTCTCGTTAATCGAACCGGCGCGGCGTGGGCGCGGATAGGAGAACGTTGGCCCCGAACAGAGTTCCAGGCGCAGATAAATGACTCGCCGATATCCTACAATACCCTGCTCTTTCCACTGGAAGGGCCACTCGAGAATTCGAGAACAAGGTTCGGTCCTGTCGCACATTCCTCTTGTCCGGGTTTCAGTTCCACCGCGGAAGACGTCGGTAGCGGCGCGTGCAACACCGGAGTTACTGCTGCTCCTGCAGTGACGAATACGATGTGAAACTNGCGGAAGACGTCGGTAGCGGCGCGTGCAACACCGGAGTTACTGCTGCTCCTGCAGTGACGAATACGATGTGAAACTCAGTCGCGTAACGACCGCCAAACGAGAAGCTTTGTAATTACCCGAGTGGGGATTATCTGAGTAAACATTAACAACGTTTGGGGCCACGGTGGTGTGGTGGTTTAGACTGCTCGCCTTCCACCAAGACGAACTGGGTTTGATTCTCAGCGGGGTCGCCCCGGATTTTCGTACGTGGAAGTCGTGCTAGACGATGACGCTCGTCGGCGGGTTTTCTCGGGGATCTTCCATTTCCCCCAACCTTTCATTCCGGCGCTGCTCCGTACTCACCTCGCTTCACCCTCATCGGCTCTCAAGACCTCGTTGTTAAGAGCCACCCAAATCAATTCACTCACTCATTAATATAGTTTTATTTTTCTTACTTAACCGATACAATCTAGGAATTCCACCATTTCATTCCCACATTAATCTACCTACTGTCTCTGGTGTTGTAAATAAGACAATTTTGATACACTAGTTGGCAAAGCACTTATTTCGTTACCACAATCAATAAGCTGTAGGCTTTGTGTTCGGTGGTCAGTGGTATAAAGCCGTCGTAAGTTCGAGCAGTAGCACGGTTTACGAATCAGTACCCTCAGAGAGAAGATAATTGGACACTAACGCTCTCAGTATGTACATTCCGTTTAAATATAACCTTCCTATGTAAAGTGTAGACCATTTTCAACAATGAGTACGAAAGTGTTAACCATTTTAGTCACACATTATTATTTTTTAAATATTNAAAGTGTAGACCATTTTCAACAATGAGTACGAAAGTGTTAACCATTTTAGTCACACATTATTATTTTTTAAATATTTTATTTATAATTAGTGGTTTGAATTACACAATTTTTTTTTTTTAAATAATGCTATAACTTTTTAATTAAATTATGCAGTTTGTAGGTATAGATCGTTCACTGTAGTGGAAAAAATAACTGTTAGATAAGATATTGTGTTAAAACCATTTTTAATTGTAGGTTACAAATGTTATGTCATTATTTTATGTGTCTGCTGCCCATAATAAACTAGATANAAAGTGTAGACCATTTTCAACAATGAGTACGAAAGTGTTAACCATTTTAGTCACACATTATTATTTTTTAAATATTCTATTTATAATTAGTGGTTTGAATTACACAATTTTTTTTTTTTAAATAATGCTATAACTTTTTAATTAAATTATGCAGTTTGTAGGTATAGATCGTTCACTGTAGTGGAAAAAATAACTGTTAGATAAGATATTGTGTGAAAACCATTTTTAATTGTAGGTTACAAATGTTATGTCATTATTTTATGTGTCTGCTGCCCATAATAAACTAGATANGAAAACCATTTTTAATTGTAGGTTACAAATGTTATGTCATTATTTTATGTGTCTGCTGCCCATAATAAACTAGATAAATGTTTATTTATTAAATTTTGTTGTAGATTATTTTTCATCAAGCTGGCGGTATCGTAAATACGTATAAATATACCAATTTGTAATATTTTTCTTATTATTTGTAGCAGGTGACTGAATGTGAATTGAGAATAAGTGATAAGAAAACAAAAACAAATCACGTCGTCATTAAAAAAACTAAATTGTAGAAACACTTTTTTTTTTTCATTTTTTTTTTATTCCACACACAT
Organism: Clitarchus hookeri; assembly: GCA_002778355.1. NCBI lineage: Eukaryota > Metazoa > Arthropoda > Insecta > Phasmatodea > Phasmatidae > Clitarchus > Clitarchus hookeri. The sequence continues at coordinate 29,476 of NQII01005830.1, read as the reverse complement.
ATTTACCAATGAAACTGGCAAAAACTACTATATGAATATCGATCATGACGAGCAATAACAACGGAATTCGGTCTGGAGTACTGATAAAACAATTTGGAATTGTAGACAAACGTTTGGCCACTTGTACAAACCAAAATTTAACAAGGCAATTACGGGTTTTGGTTTCGAGCAAAAGAAGTTGCTGAATTTTTAGCATATGGTGATTCAAAAAATGCTATTAAAACGAATGTACCGAATGATTATAAAATATGTTGGAATGTCATAGTAAAGAATATGTGTACTTGTACTGAAAAACATCCATCGTATAGAAGGGGGATTTTTAGTCCCCTTTCAAATTTATGCAAAATATACAATAATTGGTACCCACGCATGTTATTCATAAACGAATATTTTATTGTACGCTTTGTCGATGCGCTCTAAAAAAAAGAGACGCTCAAAAGTTTACGAAATGGGTTTACGAAGAAGTACTGCAATCACTCCGCAAAACTGGATGCTATAGCATTGAACAGCACCAACGGTCTTTCTCAAAAACCATTGATGAATTTTCATCATAGTTGGTGGCAGTCAATCGTAATGCCGATATAATAATTGCAAAAAAAAACTAACTCGCTCAAAATCTCATATTAGCAAATGAAAAGTTAATACAAACATATGATGAAGTAGTTGAAGCGAGACGCGAAATAGTGGTAGAAGCACTAAAATAAATGACCATGATGGCAATGAGGCTTGCGGACATCGTTCAAGATGCGCTGGTAAACCCCGTATGACCACAACTTCAACGTGGTCTGGTCGTGTGCCAGTACCAGTCTGACGATGATGACAAATCCGATACCAATGAAAGCAAACGGAGTGCAACATTGAGTTTTAGGTTATTACGTTATTATAACTTGCAATTCATTTCTTTTTACAAGCAACTACACTTTACATCATCCACAGTTTTTTGCACAAACACTTATATACGGTTTTACGTTGTTTATTGTCCGCCATTTTGCTGAAGCTCGTGGATACGGTTCAGTATAGTACACACATTACTTGAGGTCCATTACAAACACGGCTCTTGTAGTTTTACAAACGAGTAGTTTTACAAGAGATGTATCTTTGTACTGTTAATAGCGTTTGTAAAATTACAAAGAGTTTCTTAGTAAAATTTACAAATTTTTTTACAGTGTAGCCACGGCTACGTCTTTCTAAAGGTGCTCATGCTATAGAGCAGTTGTATATACAGAGGCAAAATGGCGAGGCGGTTCCTTTGGTGTGTGCGTACCCGTTCTCTGACTGGCTGCGCGAGACTCTGGGAACGGGCCTTGAACCTAGTTGACCACTACTTATGCTGGAGTTGCAATACCCTGACGAACCCGACACGACGAAATCTGTGTAGTAGCCAATGAAAAGTAAGGTCACTGTGACATCAGTCCGACAAAATTGCAGCCCCGATATTCCAACACAAGTAGGTTCTACGCTGTTAGAAAAAAAATATCTGTAAAATTACGGAATACACCAGTTACAAATTATCCAGACATCTCCGTTAAATTACGGTAATTTCGTTTTTTCCAATAACGTTTTCTCCGTAAATGTTAAGTAAATCTCCGTGAATTCACGGAACGAGTCAAAAAACTTGAAATTTTTTTTTAATATGCTCTTTATAAAAAGGGGTAACAAAATTAACGTTTTATTTTCGTTATGTGGGTGATTCACTGTGTAAAAATGACTATAAAAAATTTAAGTTTTTTCCGATGATGGGATTTGAACTAGGAAAAAGACGTCGAGAGTTTAACATATTAGTCATTAACCTACCACGCTTTCGCAAGAAGTAGTGTTGAAAATACAGAATTTATATCGAATGATACACGAACCTCTTATTTTCTAGTCGTGTGAGAGTGTGTGCAATTTTGCTTTTTTTTTTTTTTTTCAGGTTTACAAACCGGGGTAAAAAAAAAGTTTATTTTCGTAATGCATTTCATCTTGTATAACAGGGAAATTAAAAACAAAAGTTCAAATATCTTNTAAAAAAAAAGTTTATTTTCGTAATGCATTTCATCTTGTATAACAGGGAAATTAAAAACAAAAGTTCAAATATCTTGTCTTGTGGTATGGTTTTTAACACGATTCGAACAATAACAATCAATAACACGAACCACAATTTTTTTTAAACTTTAATTGACATATTGACCGATACATTTGCCGTTGGACACAGCGTGTGTGATATTTGACAGTGTGGGTTTGTNAAACTTTAATTGACATATTGACCGATACATTTGCCGTTGGACACAGCGTGTGTGATATTTGACAGTGTGGGTTTGTGGCGGTTGACGAGCTCAAGCTATGATGACTTAATGAAAAAAAGTCACAGTTCACAAGTGTGCGACATGCGAACTGAAAATTTGCCGCGGTGGAACCCGACTCTCCGACTACAAGTCGGCCACTCGGCCCCTGAGCTATGAGGGCAGTGCTTAACCAGTCATATACCACGCCTTTACACGTAGTATTTCGTAAATATGGATTTTACATGAAAGTGACGAATGCGCCTGACTTAGTTTAAAGTAGTGCTAAAGCGCTTGCTATATTTGCGGTTTATAAAACGAGGTTACGAAAAAAAAATTTTTTTTCTCGTTATGTGCGTGTTTCACTGTGTCTACGGAAGGTTTTTTCCTGTAGTGGTCAGAATGAACTAGCTAAAATATGTTTAGGTAATTAAATTTAAATCAACTATCACTAGCATATAAAATATTATAAAATTATATTGCTGCTATTTTTTCCCCCTCCTTTCCAGGTGATATTTACAAACGTTAAATTTTATTGTAATAAGATGCAGACAGCAATACTTTAACTTGTAATGCTATTACACATTGATGCACTGGTTAGTTCATTAAGCAATAATTGGACGTCCAGTATTTTCGTGGGCAGCGTGCGTCTATAAAACTTAAAGTGGTGAACTATTTTATAGCGCATTAATAAAAATAAAATATTCTGTCCCATAATTTACATATCTTAAACTTTTAAACAGCAATAAAATAACTCATAATTTTAACATTTGTGAAATAATATTCGAAAAAAATTATACGAACTAAATATATGCTAAACAAGTTTTAAAATAAAAATTTAAGGGGTTAAAGAAAGGTACTGCAATGCAAAAATTCCCGTTCCGTAAAATCAAGAAAAGAATTTGAACTACTATTTATATATTTTGATTGGGTAGAATTTATTGACAAGATATTTGAATGCCAGTAAACTAACTTAGACAGCAAAAGTTGGTACAGTGTACAGTATTCAGTTTTAAAATTGCGAACTTTCTGCTTATAGTTGGGAGTGTAACCAACAAAATTAAAAAAAAAAGTGTCTTCAAATTAAGAAATTAATGTTAGGCTATCTACAACTCTATGATACTAAAGTTTGTACATCTTAAAAAAATTACTTTTTTTAGCAAATATTTTTAAGGAGCTTTTAAGACAAGGAAATTCGGTTAAAATTATGACTTTTCATAACAATTGAATTATTCTGAAGCTGTGCATAATAAAAGTTCGTACATCTTAAAACAATAAAACGAGTCAACAACGTTTTATTCAAAAACTAAAAACGTACTAACTACTTTTTTATGTGGTGGTTTTGTTATTCCAAATATATAGACAATAAAGAATGTCCCATAGAAATATATTAAGTACTAGCTTTTGCTCGTGACCTTGTCCACGTGAAANTATATTAAGTACTAGCTTTTGCTCGTGACCTTGTCCACGTGAAATCTGTGTTTCGTTACTTGATTTATTAAAGAGTAGGCTTGCATTTTAAATAGAATACACATACATATATATATATACATATATATATATATATTTATATATATATATATATATGCAAGTCAAAAATAAGAGAATTGTGGCTGTTGAGTTTGAATAGTAATCAGCAGCGTCAACATGCAAGTTAGTTTTTTTACACTACTTCTTTGTAAACAATGTTCTTTGCCATTTTATAGAGTATTGCACCAAAACAACCAGGCTGAGAGGTGATCTTACATGCGAGCACGCCATGTAAACTCGACCGTGGGAGAAACAGTCCTGCCTTAAGTCAACTCCTGCGAATTTGAATGTTTGCCCCTGCGACTTATTTATCGTCATCGCAAAACAGACTTCGAGGGGAAACTTCAGTCTCTTGAATTCTAAAGGAGAATCAATGGAATATACGGTGCAAGCACTGTTTCTCCCTGAGCCGATCCAGTTAAAATAATGGCCTCGACTGCACTGCGATGTAGGTCTTTGACTTGCAGCCTAGTGCAATTATAGAGTTTCCGTGGCTTCAAATTTCTGAGCAACATAACAGGTGGTATGGGAAGCCCGCTTGATTTAGAGTGTTCAAAAATTGCACTGGGTAATGAACTGATTCGTCTGTATTTACCGCCGTGTCTATTGAATTGTATAACATTTCTGATCCTTACAACGATTTCAGCAATATGTCATTGATGACCGCAGCTTGGTCGTTTTTTGGGGACAGAATGGCTCGGTGAAGTAAATGTAAACTAAACAGTAGCGCAATTTAAAATGTAGATAGCGCCATATAGCGAAAATGCATTAAATATTGATAAATTACGATATTACTATACTAATTTTTTGCTACGTATAAGGATGTAATTAAATGATGTTATAGGTTTCTAAATTTAATTATTTATTTTTTAGAATACTTTTACGAAGATTCAAGTTAATATAACGATTTTACTATGTGTTCGTTTCTAAAAAAAAACTGTAAAACATGTGTTTAATTATTTATATTTTACAGTACTTTCACGAACTTTCAAGTTAATAGGAACATCTAATAATTTTTCCCATACAAATTTTGAATCCCCATTTCACCCCCTTAGGGGATGAATTTTTAAAAATACCTTCTTAGTTGCTGTGTACGTAACATAATGAATGTTTACTCCAAATTTCATTTTTATAGAACCAATTGTTGAAGTTGGGCGTTGGTGCAGTCAGCTAGTCGGTCAGTTTTTCCATTTATATAGATTAAAAATTATGTTCTTGATTTTGTGTTTCGTCAATCCATGCACAGCGAGACCTGTTTTCACCGCACCTAACGGAATATCTGCACGTCATTTGGCAGCCTAAGCAGGAAGTCGCCTTAATTTTTGTTTTCCCCTCGATGTATTCCAAGAGGAAATGAGGTTATCGTAGGTTGGTAGAGGTGTCCTCCCGCGCGCATCCGTTCACCTGCCCACTTTTCCGCCTGNTTATGTTCTTGATTTTGTGTTTCGTCAATCCATGCACAGCGAGACCTGTTTTCACCGCACCTAACGGAATATCTGCAAGTCATTTGGCAGCCTAAGCAGGAAGTCGCCTTAATTTTTGTTTTCCCCTCGATGTATTCCAAGAGGAAATGAGGTTATCGTAGGTTGGTAGAGGTGTCCTCCCGCGCGCATCCGTTCACCTGCCCACTTTTCCGCCCCCCTTGCGGTTGACTGAAAGCTTTCGAATTGAATTATCGTGAGGGGACATGGCACTTTTCCTTCGGAGGTTGTAAAGCTCGGTTTACAAGAAAACAATTATGCGTTAAAAATTATGCAGGAAGCGATGACCTGGCATTCGCAAACACATCTTCGGTATTTTGCAGTTTACAATCAATATTTTAGTTCTTAATTTCAGACAACGGAAAGAGGTGGCAAGCCTGCCATGTTCACTTTTGTTCCTAACTTAACTTAGCATATCACAATCATATTTGAGCAGATCATACTTCAAAGCCGACATTTCCTATCGGAGAAACTTACAATTGTGAAGTAATATAATCGCAAACATATGCACACACACGTCTTTTCAAAATTGTTTATACTTACATTACTGTCAATAACATTTCCCCGCCAACAACACTGACTACTCAATTCTGATTGGTCGCCACCTCACAATCTTTACCTAAGATATAAAATATAACTATTTCTTTTATCGCTTAAGAAAATATCAAAAAAACGCACTACATATAAAATAACATACTTTAAGTTCTTCTAAAGGCTAAATAACGTATCATTGAAGGCTTATTGCTTCTATTGTAAACCCAGCTTTAGACCTGCATGCACGACACGATATCGTATTCTTCATAATGCGGTTCATCCATTTATTTATAGCACACTTTTAATTCCATTAACTAGTCTGTCGGAGGAAAACGTATTTCCATCGCAGGCAAATAGCCGAGTAATTTACGTCGACTTAATTTAATCTCTACTCGTAATAATTTTACAGTTATCAGGCCATTTAGATTCCTCGGTATTTAGTGGCTACGTGAAGTTAATACATTCAGGGTGGTCAGCTTGGCCAAGCAGGTCACCGCCACCACGACATTGATAAATCTGTTTTTATTTTCAGAGAAAAGTGATCATTTTCGTATTTCAATAACTTCGAGATGTGGTTAACGTTTTTCAAACGTAAATTTTCCAAAATCGTTTAAGGAGATAAACTGTATGGCATTTGAGACTATATATTCACATCTATCATTGTTCAGCATATAGCTCGGTTCGCTAAAGTAAGTATTTTTCGTTAGTTTCGGCATGTGTAAGTTATTTTGGGTATAAGATATTTTTTTTATATTAACATTTATTGTTACATGCTAGATAACTTGGATGTAAGATAAGTGCGAAAAACTTTTTAAAGCATTTAACTTTGCTAGCAATCAATCAGTAGTAAATTTTTTTTGTGAAATAATATGATCTTTCCTGTAGCTTAAAAAGTAATAAAACGTTTGCATATCGACTGGAAACTATTCAGCAACAGTATTATTGTGAATTTTACATTTAATAAAAGTATTAGAGGTCAATCGTTAGCCATTATTTATATGATAGATCATAATTAATTCACGAACTGCTGAATAATTCTTCTATCAACTGATATAGTAGACATTGAAGAAGTCCTGCTCATCTTTACGGCAATTAACTTCATGAATACAAGGAAAATTGACGTTAATATTCACCTACCATTCGTGGTAGACTGGATCTAAGAAGAAAGAACCAGTATTTATGTTGTGCATGTATTTTTTAAAATCAAATTCATTATGTCTCCACCTAAACAAATAAGCCTCACGAAGCAATTGTTTTAATAAATTACTGGAAATTTACACTAGTTTACAGTCAAACTAAAATCAGTGTATTCAGTCAAGACTAAAACTATTATAAAAAACAGCAATGTTAAGAGCTTTTGGGCTTTGACAGTACTTGAACAATTAAAAATAAATTGGCATATTTATCAGCCATTTGGAAGCAGGCTTACATATTAGAGTTTGTTGATACCTTAGATATAGATATTAAATAAAACGCATGTCACTCAGCATTTACTATTATTGCATTATAATTTAGATTTAGTTGTATCCATACGACATGTTAAGTAAAAGTACATTTCCTCATACTTCCATAATTAGGCAGGGACAATAACATAGGCGGCTGGTGACGTAAGAATGGTTCATAACAAACGCGTGATTTTACAAAAAAAAAATGGGGTCTGGCTGTGTTAAGACTGAAATCGACAGATTTGAACGATATATTTCGTCTGGCACCAAAATAAGCGCACTAGCACATCGTAGTCGCGAGATATACCGACAGGGAATTTTCTCCTCCCTATCTGCCACCAGTCGCCGCGGGCCCCCACCCGCTCCTCGCGCATGCGTGGCGCCAATTCATGGTCGTGCTTAAACCGTAGTCGTATACCCAACCTATCAATAATACGTTTATGTTAACCGTATTATTAGTCTTCAGCACGACTTTTAAATATTCACTCACGGGTTTGGCATGTACTCTGATAGGAATACATGTATCCCTATCAGACCAATGAGATATTGACAAGCGGCTGAGATCCTCTTCACGGATAACCGCTAATTACCGACTGATTCCAGTAATCCGGTTCGCCGTTAAAGTGGCTTTTAGACCGTACGGAATTAACTTCACGTAATTATCATCGGATGGTCAGATGAAAAGCCTCTAACTACCTTGGACACAAGCCATTGACGTCGTTTCTCAATTAATTAGCGGCGCGGTTACATCGATGTCCAGTTGATTGACCAAAATTGCAGACGATCGCGTTACCAGGCGATGAGGAAATCTGTAACTAGGAGGCTGGTGGGGTAGACCCTACCCAATGACGTAGTTGGCAGGACGATTCAGAAGTTGTTTATAATTGCCTTATGTAATACAACTGTGAAACGGGAAATTAACTTTCCCCTCGAAAAAATCCTCTCACTATCTGGGAAACGAACGTGGGACTTCTGATACACTTGTCAAGCTCCCCAAACACATCAATTGAACAAATGTTTGGACAGTCTTGCCAGACCACCCGAAAAATGTATGAACTGAATACTTTTATAAATTCTTTCCACAAAACGGGCTCGTGTGAACTTAAAGCGCAATGATCCACCCCCTCACTACATCCAGCGAGTGACGCAGTACTTCAGTAAAACAACTGTAGTTGTCATGGTCTGGCCACAAAGTTACCATAACTCCGCCCTTCAAATTGCTGCAGGAAGACTAAAACAGGCGTCATGTAGTTATTGACTACAAAGAAAGAACTGCTCGCTATCATTTCAAACAAGCATGTACATACTAAAAATTTCGGTAACCAGCCTATGAGAGCAAACAGGGAGCAAAATATCTGCCTGCAAAGTGCATCAAATTTGAAAATAATATTTTCAAAACATTTTTGAGATAGAGAATGGAAGATCTGAAGTGTAGATGTGTGTATAGTAGCTCCAACTGCACTCAATAGAGCGCGCTAGTTGAAGCAATGGAAAAACCATATTTAACACAAGTGTTATCTCCTAGGCAGTAGCAATGTTGAAAGTTTATGTAGGGACAAAATCAATGAACTATCTGAAATAAATTAACGGAAGTTGGGCCTTTAGTTAGTTTGTAATGCAGATGAGATGAGAATAGGAAAGGTGCACATTTATTATGATTTAAGAAGAGATGCTGTGAAAGGCAACCAGTAATACAAATTATTTGTGAAACAAAATTTTGTAGCATCATCGTAAAACTTGATTTTCCAACTTTTTGCATTCCATTTAATAAAGGGAAATAAAGTTTTATGGTTGAAATGCTTCGATACCTCACATTAAGGGGGTAGTATCCTTAATAAATTTGTTCATTATTGTGTATTTTCTTTCTCGATCTTTCTTAAGTACACTATAAGATCACAACTAAGTACTTACAAGTTCAGTTATTTTTTTTAAATACGCTGTTTAGGAATAATTTAGTTTTTATTGTCCATTTATTTTCAGTTGCTCCATGATCTGGGGATAATTTAACGTGTGAAATATCCCTCTATTTAACTTACTTGATTGTATTCTACGCTTTAAAATGCCTTATATTTTGGTTTTTCATTTGTAACCTACCGGAAACGGTTTCTTTCTGTACTTCTCGAAACTTGATATCTCGACGCACATTTGAAATTACTACTACAGACAAACGAAAGGGAGCACAAAGAAACTAAAGATGACAAATCACAAGGGAAAACACATAGATTCAATTAGTGACTTGAGTATCTAATTAGAAATAATAACTGGTGGAAATTTAACAGAAAAACATGTTTTTAGCAAAAAGCTAGTGGAAAGTGGTGCCCTCCTCACTCTGTGGCCACTGTCTGAACTCGGTGAAGGCCTTGTGTGTAAGCATTACCGTTGGCCAGGAGGAGGGGGTGGCCGAGAGTGCACAGGGAGCAAACAGCGAGAACCAGTTTCGGTATTCCTAGGATGTTCGAAATTTGGGTGGAATGTGGGGGGGGGGTAGTTTCCTGTATGCCGTGGCGAGGCGAGGAGCCTAGCAGTTCTTGGAAATGTAATGAAGACTGACAATAACAACTCTATATCAAGCCCTTCTTCAGCTAGTGTCTCTATACATAAATTCCGTCGGAAGAAATTGCACTCTATATAATTTTTTTTTTTTTTTTGTTAGGATGATGAAAATTTTTGCGATTTAATTTTACATTTTGCGTTTGAATTTAACATATTATTTTCGTTCCTAAAAGAAAATCCCAAAAGTTTAAAGAATAGCTAATTTTTTTCCAAACAAAAATAAATTGTGAGTATTCTAAACGTACGAGTATGTACACGTACTTTACAACTTCTCCCATGCACAAAAAATCTTAAATAGCTATCTGAACCCCGTACTCTTAGATAACGAGTGGTGTTGCAGATTACAAGAGTTGCAATAAAAAATATAGGTAATTGGAGCGAATATAACTATGCCGTTTGAACAGTCAAAGATTGATTAGGAGTTGCGTGTCAATTCGCTGCCGACACATGCAACACTATTTATAAATGTTCGTCAAGTATACAGCACTGGTTTTGGAAAATATGATTTTTGGTTATTACGTAAATTTTATGCAGTCTGTATTTTCGTCATGTGAGTTTAACAGCAAAGCGGTTGCTAATATTTTACACATCTGTTTACAGACTGCGCACAAATACTGCTCAGACTGAACTATTCCTACAAAACAGATCGCTGAGCAGTATCTAATAAAAAGATTATTTTTTGCGTACCATGTATACAAGTTTATTATAGCTATTGATGATGTATAATGCATGCTTTTACTGAAAACCTCAGAAATGCAGCGAGTATGCAATGGTTGTAATAAATAATCAGTAAAGCTCTTCAATACAGCTAAATGAAGGAAAAAAAAACATGCAGGCTGATGTCAGTTGTGTAACGACAGTTGTCTTTTACTTTTTTTATCACCACCAATTAACATTCTTTAAATTATTTTTTTATTATTAAAATATAATTACTGATAGGCCTATTTCAACAGTAAAAACCAAATAGAGTTGTTTATTTTTTAGTTTCAAGCTCAATCGGATAAAATAGGTAATTTTATTCATGTAAACATTTTATAATTGTTAAAAAAAAATGTTGGTGTGTGTACTTATGTACGCTTGTTAGAAGTTATAATTATTTGGGGTGACTAAAATATAATTTTCGCGCATAACGTCAAATACTTGAAAACACTTTCAATATTTTACCATACAATTTTTGTCACTAACAAATTTTTCACGGCACAATGTAAGTAAAATTAATTAATAAGATATATAATCATTATGAATTACTAACATAAATTAAATGTTTTTCAATTTGCTTATTTTATGAACTGATTTTCTGTCGGTTTTAAATATAACTACGTGCTACGTTGTGTACCTTTCGTTTGTATATAGCTAGACGATACGCTCATAACCTCAAATACTTGAAAACACTTACCTTGCGTTTGTATATAGCTAGACGATACGCGCATGCGCGTTGGGTCATACCCCTCCCACGTTAACTGTCGAATTTCGTTACACTGTGCGCGCGCAACTTCCGTTGCATACTAAACTTTTACCCTCAATGCGCCAAAAGAAGTATAATTTCAAAAAATTTTAACATTTTGTTTTGTGATATTTATTAGGAAAGTCCAAACGATTAAATACGCTAACGATGTTTCTTTGTTCCGTTTTCGTTTTTGTTATATTTCAATCACACATTCTTGTGTAAGCATTATGCACTCATAAACTTCAACAATGTAAAATGCAAATGGATTTATTAAAAAGGTATTTTTCCTATTCATAGGATTCTTTGCAAAACTGTCTGCAAATGGAAATCCACGAGCTTTGTGTTTGATACGTTTGTGGAATTCTTCGAAAGCATTTTTCCTGAAACTCGGAATGCTTCTTCACATCTTATATAAAGGGTTCTAATTCCGAAAACATCATCAAGCCCATGAGGGTGTTATCTCACAGCTACGGCAAATAACCACAGCGGCACCGGAGACACGTGTGCACCGACACTGCTTCATCTCAGCTAGCCAACGATGCTGTTGTGTACCAAGAAGAGGTAGTTGTAACGGTACAGAGTGATTGATAGCAACCGAGCTGTGCAGGATTACCAGAGAAGCGAGCTTTGTGACGCGNGAGAAACGAGCTTTGTGACGCGTCACTTGGCCTTCACCTGCTCTACCTGGACGTTTTTCTGGTCGATGCAGCATCATTCCGAAGCTAACGTTATTTAAATTTTTTTAGTTTTCATACAGCCTATATAAAACAATTTATATTGTTATTTTTACGTTATAGGGTTGCGTGTTATTGCATAATCGTGAATTTCTTTTAAGACTAGAACGTGTCCGTCAAGAAGTAAGAAGAAAACCAAAGGCTCTTTACACAATAGAAGGCTTCAAGCAAAGAAAATCAAGAAGAGCACATCGATTGAAAGGTATGTAGCTATTAAAATTCGATTCCTTGGCTTACCGTGACATGCTTTCCACTATGGCAATGTTTGTATTATAAAAGTAAATAGTCCAACACATTGGTTCACAAATAAATTTATGAAAATCTTGGATCTGTTTTGGCTAATTATTACTCCCATTCGCATGCTGTTTAGAATACAAAAAGTTATATTTTAAAACAATTAAGTCACCACAAAGTCACTCAGCCAATTATCAAAAAAATGTGGTAAATAATGGTGCTTATTGGCTTATAGTAAAATGCTGATTGCTGGAAACCTGGTTTAATGATTGCAGGGAGAACGTTACCACTAATGCAATTTCCATTGCTCATGATAATCATCGTTCTGGAAAAGAACGTCAAGAAGTTGTAAGGACACCAACAAAGGACCACTCTTCTGAGATACTAATAACACCTCATTCGTTCCACATTACAGCATTCAAAAATAACAAAATGTACGCAATATTGGGTTTGTATAGTTGCTATATAATTCGCAATAATCCCTGATCGCATATATGTGAATATTCGGCATATAATCAAATACTGTGCATGCAATTTAATATTACTTACTGTCTGCTAATAACACATCACTGCTATCCACATTATGTAAAGGAAGTATGTTTACGATAATTTTTTAGTCCACATTTTTAGTTACATGGCCGATTTAGAAATAGGCGTGTTCTAATTTTTATTTCCGTAATTACTGCATGTATTTCATATTATAATATGCATGACATGCATGTTAGTTCAGTTTTTAATGTNTTTTTATTTCCGTAATTACTGCATGTATTTCATATTATAATATGCATGACATGCATGTTAGTTCAGTTTTTAATGTGTTTTAAATATATTGTTCTAGTAATGAGTGTGGGTCTTAGAATGGAATAACTGGTAGTCAAACGAGTAGGACCTCACTCCAAGATGCTCCTTCTCTCANTTTTTTAAATATATTGTTCTAGGAATGAGTGTGGGTCTTAGAATGGAATAACTGGTAGTCAAACGAGTAGGACCTCACTCCAAGATGCTCCTTCTCTCAAAACCTATTCGAGACGACCACAAAGAAACGTTACACCTCAAGAGCTCCTACGCCTCCAGGTGAAGATTTAAAGGACTTGTAAGAGTTTTTTTATGTAGGGGGAGGAAGGTGGAGAAGGAAGGTAGAGGAAAAATTTATAATTTCAGAAAACAATGTTTCCCTTTTTAAAACGAAATTTATAACTTATTTCCATTGTCCCTGGTAACTTATTTTTTTGTTTTATTATTTTAAAATTTAAATATGTTTACTGTACCGAAGAGTTGAAACGATTTTGGTCAGGGTTTGTTACGCATGGACATCTTCAGTACTATCGAGAGTAAGCGGTGTTTGCATAATTACGTTGTGTGAATATATACACACTTTAAATGTATACAGGACATAGATCAAACCATTGTGGTTTTTAAAGTAATTTTCGTCCATAGTGTTTCTTTTCAGCGTTTAATTTTGTGCAATCCATTTTTTTTGCAGTGATGAATATCTTCCCGATCTTCTTGTTGAATCCAGCACCAGTGACCCTTTCCAAGCAGTCCGAATCGAAGGACGCCGAATTGTTGATCGTATGTATTTCACCAGACAGTATGATAAATTGACACAGCATTACAAGAAATGTACAGGAGGACAATACACACATCTGAGAAAAGATAAGATCTTATCAGATGCTTCACTTACAAATATTTCATGTGTGGTGGAACCAGAAATATTTACACTGATCCTCCTGAAAAGAAAGAACTGAATACTACATTCGCATGGGGGGCTACAGCTGCTGGCATTGGACAGACTCAAGCTGAGGAAATGTTTCCTGTTATGAACATTTCAGCAAAGGCCACACGACATTTCACCCACCACAAGNTTTTTTTTTTTTTTTTTTTTTTTTTTTCAAAATAAGAAGCGTTGTTATAACACGTCAAAATTTGTATACAAAAGCTGTAAAGACTTTTTTCGTTGAGATATTTTCTCTTGCAGGTATACAAACAGAAACGAATACAAAAAATGTCAGCGGCTGTAGAAGAAGAGAAAAGACTGGCACTCGAAAACGGTGACGTGGAGGAAGGATATCCTTTCATAACGGGAGTTGTTGGTGGAGCTTGGTGCAAGAGAAGTTATGCTCGCAGATATTCTGAAAATGCTGGAATGGTTAGCGTAAATGATACAATAACGCAAATAAAGATTTACGCCAACCTTTGTCGGTGTAAAAAAAACGGTACTTCGGCGAAAACGGTGGGGAAACACAAATTATACTGATCTGTCATAATTTCTTGGTGCGCCAGTTTTTATATTTACCAAATTAAATAGTTTTTGAAGTAGTCTGTGGTTTAATCAAAGAGACCGGCGTACCTTGCCTTGCATAATTATACAATTTTTTTTTAATGTCGGCTTACTCTGTTTATTTAGTAACCATATTGTCGTTATTATTGTTCACTCCCTACCTTGTGAATCTTCTTTTATACGTAGAATGATAGGGAAAAAGTTTTATATTTAGTATATAAAACAATTAATTTGTATTTCTCATCCAAAATTGACCATTTTTTCATAAGCTGTTTATAGGATTAAAGTAAAAATAGTTATTGGATGGGCGAGGGAGACGGAATTATCCTGAGGAAAGCCTACAAGTTTTCCAGATACGGAAGTCCAGCTGTTGCATTTTCGGCACCTCTTTCCCAGGACAAAAATTCTAGAACTATTGAATTATAGCGAGGTTAATTAATTACGGAATCCTTAAAGAGTAATCATTAGGAAAAAAATTTTTTTGAATTTGTTTGCGATTATATGAGATTAAAAGAGCCTGGAAGACATAAATTGACAGAAAATTGATTTTAATTTACTACCTTGCGGATAGCAGCTCACTAAGTGACGTCATACATTAGACAAGTGTCCGCGGGTAGCAAACACAGTAGTGTTCATAATTAATTTCGAAAAAATTTCATGTAATTAAATATATTCAGATACGTAGCAGGAAAGTAGTTTAAACACTAAATTAAAAAAAAAATATCTAAAACGTGTAAATAAATACACAGAATTTTCGGTATTCGAGTCAAGAGTGTCGTGACTCGTAGCTGCTACAATAACTTTGGTCATAGTGGCCGTTAATGTCCGGCCATGAATCTTCAAATAGGTATTATTTATAATGGGACCTTTCTTTGTTCACGTGGTTAACTCGTAGGCCTGAAATGCTAATTTGGACATGACTTAGAGGTGCATACGTTCAATGGGAGTCCGGCGAGTTTGACCTTTCAGAATGCTCTATTACGATACAGCCGCCATTCTAGTTTCCATTGATATTTGACGTAGTAACTAGATGTTCACTATTCAAAAGTGAACTAATAAATGAATAAGTAATTGTACACAGCAGTTACATCGATGATCCTATTTTAACTTTCGTGTGCGTTATAATAATATCAGCGATCCTGTGGTTCTCAAAGATGAACTACCTACCACAGTACCGTCCAGCTGCCGTTATTTTAAACAATGTATGAATAATAACGAAAAGCTTTATGAAAATTCCTTATCGCAAGAATATTTAGCATTTTTATCATAAAAACTAACTATTTAATAGAAAAGTTGTACAAAGGTTTGAAGAAAATTAATAACATTCATTTCACGGGCCACTAGTGGTCCGTTGACCACAGTTTGAGGACCGCTGCGCTGTCTTAGAGGGAGATGAGGTGAAATGCAAATGCTATTCGCACGTTACTGAGTAAAAATGTTTCATATATTTTAAATTATTACACTTCGCTTCGAACTGCATGTGTAGTGATAATAAGCTGGAGTAATTTTTAAATAATGTTCGAAAAGTTTTTACATTTTTTATTATTTCAAATAATTGCATTATTGATATGATTTTTTTCCCCAGTGAGTTACATAAATGCCCAATAATTTGAGTGTATATAAAAATAATTATAAATAACATAAAATAAATATATATACTTTGGAAACTATATTGGAAAGAGTTCATATTTTATCTCATTCATTCTAATATTTGGCTGTGGTGTTCACGAAATCAGTATATACAGACGTTTTACCGAGATAGCAGAGCTAGAGCAACATAATGATGTTGTCAATTTCTTTAATTTATTAACCTGTAGCCGACTACACTGTATCGTAATACCCTCGATTGGAAGTTGTGTTATTCACTGCTGCTGATGTTCTTTTTACACAATGATGGAAATGTGTAAACTACTGTAAAGTAAATCAAGCGTTGAAGCTGGTAAATGATGCCAAAACAAGGTTGAAACAGTCTGTTGCCAATTCAATTTGTTTTATAATACGTAATTTATCGCGGTAATAAAATGTGCATAGATGTTTTACACAACCCTTAATATATCTAAGCCACAATCGCCTTTAAACGCAGTTTGTCGTATAATGCATTTTCCACCAGCCTCTAGAGACATTGGACGTATTGGAAATAACTTGTCAATAACGGTTGAAATTTTTGACATCTAATTCTGCATGGTCACCAAAGCAAGATGTGTGTGTGACGACCTGCTGTAATTGCAATGCAATTTGTTGCTACAGTTAGTATCTCTCTGGTGGCGAAAAAGCCTCCAAATATTTCGTATTCCGTCTTTAATTGTTAATTTATTAATACATTTAAGTAAAATATCAGAGAAGTAAGATAACACGTTTTTTGCCCAGAGTTGAGGTTATTGGCATGAGAACAGGGAAGATTCTTTACTTGGGTGTTAAGAACAAATTTTTTTACGTGTGTTCCACGACAGTAGAGAGTTACCAACCAAAACAACACACGTGCAACCAAAATTATTCTGGTTCATCATCCGGGATGGAGCAAACTATTCTTGTGGAAGGACTTCAGCATTTGTTTTCTGAACATGGTGTATGGGTGAAGTTCCTAACAGGTGAGTGCGACTCCGGTGTTTTTGCGAGAGCTAGGGAGAGGGCTCCCATTTTGGAAATAAAATGAAGAAAATAGAGTGTGTAAATCACATCGTGCGAGGGTACACCTCGAAATTGTACACTCTAGCCTCAAAGACCACTTTTGACCTAGAGGAGCAAAAATTATTAGACAGAACATTCCTCTCCTCACAGCTGTAGTTCGTAGAGGCATTAGAAATTCCGAAGGAAATGTTTATAAGCTTCAGAAAGATCTACGAAACGGCCCCGGCCATGTTTTCGGTGACCATTTGTCCTGTTGTGCATCATACTTCTCTCAACAAGATGAAACTGTAAATAAGGTGCCGTACTTAGAGAAGGCGAAATTAATGGAGGAGATTCTTATGTTGCTAGATCCCATTGTCAGAAAGGTAGGTTGTCTCGTTCTGAACAAAACGATCAATGTAGCTGAAAACCTCAACGCTTTAAATTGCAAACTGACAGATGGCAAAAGAGTTGATCATGCAAAAGGGTCATCATACAGACGACGCTGATATGGGGCTTCTCTAGCACACATAGATTGTCCATCTTATATGATAAGTTATTGGAAAAGTATGACTGGAAACAGTCCAAAAAATATTTGTAAGAAAATCTGTGCCGAGGCGAGCAATGTCTTTGTCATCTAAAAACTAAATTTTTGTGGCTAAAGAAAATACCAGCGCAAAAAAAAAATTGTAAGATCGACTAAAAAACTGGTGACATTAAGTATGGTCCAAATGCTGCAAAACCTGATTTAGCTCCTAATGATATTCAAAGCCAGATGAACACAATTTTAGGGAAGCTGCAGGAAGAAGCTGGTTCTCTGACGCTATGTTCCTCATTAGAACGAGCTACCGTTGGACAGCGTGCAAATCCACTGTGGATGCAGGCAAGACGGCAGAGACTAACTGCATCACGATTCGGGGTTATCTGTTGTATGAGGAATATTACATCTTGCCACGATATTGTAAAAACTATTGTTTGTGGAACTGAACTATATTCTCCAGCAATTATTTACGGCCAAGTTCACGAAAAAAAAAAAGCCATACCGCCTACGAGAAAGAGAAGCAGACAACTGTAGCACCGTGTAACATTTTTGTTCATCCTGAGATACCATACCTCGGAGCAAGCCCAGATGGAATTTCGGAGAAAGATGGCATTGTTGAGGTAAAGCGTGTGCCATCTATAGGAAGCATGTCCATTCGTGAAGCAGTAAAATGTAAGAATCTCTGTATAGAAATAAAAAATGAGACGTTACAACTTAAAAATTCACATTGGTACAGATACCAATTACAAGAGCAAATCCAAATATCTCATAGAAAATTCCGTGACTTCGTAATTTATTGCGACAATGGAATTGAAGTAATAAGGAAAGAAAGAGACTACGAATTGTGGGAAAAATTATGTTACCAAAACTACAGTGATTTTATATGGAGTGCTTGTTGACAGAATTAGCGGACAGTCGCATCAGAAGAGGAATGCGGGTCCGAGAGCCGTAGTATATACTGCAAGCACAGGCAGCTGCAAAAAAAATACCAGTAACATTTGAAAATGGTACAATGTAAATAGCGTTCTCTTATTTTAATTAAAGCAAAATGGTATGTACTCTTTGTATTATAGTCACTTTTGACAATTTAAATAATCTTAGTAATTTCAATGTAAATAATATTATTTATAAAACACTTGTAATGTGTTCTGTAAATGGTGTTCAAAGTATCACATTATAATCGACGTTTATCGTTATTGACGCTGTAAAACCGCCGCATTGGAAAATTATGCGTTTAAAAATAAACTTCAATGTTAGAATGTATGTGTGCATATTTTTTTTTTATTGTGTTCTCTTTCGTCTGCTTTTCCCATGTTGTTCTGTAAAGCTTTCATCTTTTCCTCCGTGTATATTTCATTTTCGTTTTTTGTGACATGTTCTCAATGAAATCACAAATAATGTGACTGTGTTGTCTGTAAAGTTCCCGTTAGAGTATGGCCAATGTGAAAATCTGCCGTATAGCTCAAACGAATTATTTATCAGACACGCATATCGATCGTTTATGTAAAGCCTGGAGAAAGAATGTGCTGGAGATTTTTAATACATACACTACACGTGCATAAAATCTAATATAAAAAATTCGGAATATGGTTGGCTCGAAATTGAAGTTTGGATCTGAAAAAATAGCAATTAACCTCGTAGCATTTTTTTGGTTCCGTGACCATATTTTATTAGTTATGCTCACTTTGGATGTAGTAGATTTATCTACTAGTATGCTGACGCAGTTGTCGTGTTTTGGCAATCATTTCTGTTCGGTTTACCGTGATTTGACTGAGTAAGCCACTACTAAAACTGATACCGAACAGGAGTGAAATTACACTGGAGAGCAAAATTACTTGTATAGGCATGCGTATGCAAATAACAGAGTTATAGAACCAATAAGAGTAACGCGATGCGGTCGGCAGCGCCTATAGAAGACAACAAGCGTCTGGCAAAGTTACTAGATCGGTTACTGCTGCTACAATGGCAGGTTATCAAGATTTAAGTGAGTTTGAATGTGGTGTTCTAGTCGGCGCACGAGAGATGGGACATAGCATCTCCGAGGTAGAGATAAAATTTGGATTTCCGCGTACTACCATGTCACCAGTGTACCGTGAATATCGGGAATCCGGTAAAACATCAAATCTTCGATGGGGCCGGAAAAAGATAGTCAACGAACGGGACAAACGACGACTGACGAGAATCATTAAACGTGACAGACATGCAACCCTTTCTCAAATTGGCGCAGATTTCAATGCTGGGCAATCAACAAGTGCCAGCGTGCGAACTATTCAACGGACCATCATTGATATAGGCTTTCGGAGTCGAAGGCCCACTCGTTTACCATTGTTGACTGCACGACACAAAGTTTTGCGCCTAGCCTGGGCCCGCCAACATCACCATTGGACTGTTGATGACTGGAAACATGTTGCCTGATCTGACGAGTCTCGTTTCCAATTGTATCGGGCGGATGGACTTGTACGCGTATGGAGACATCCTCATGAATCCATGGACCTTACATGTAAACAGGGGACTGTTCAAGCTGTTGAATGCTCTGTCATAGTACGGGGCGTGTGCAGTTGGCGTGAAATGGGACCCCTGATACGTCTAGATACTACTCTGACAGGTGACATATACGTAATCACCCTGTCCGGTCACCTGCACCCATTCATGTCCATTGTGAATTCCAACGGACGTGGACAATTCCAGCAGGACAATGCGACACCCCACGTGTCAAGAGTTGCTACCGAGTGGCTCCAGGAACACTCTTCTGACTTTTGACACTTCCATTGGCCACCTAAATTACCAGGAATGAACATTATTTAGCATATCTAGGATGCCTTGCAACCTGCTGTTAAGAAGAGATCTCCACCGCCTCGCACTCCTATGGATTTATGGACTGCCCTGCAGGATTCATGGTGTGAAATGCCTCCTGCATACCTTCAGACATTAGTCGAGTCCATGCCACGTCGTCTTGCGGCACTTCTGCGTAATTAATTAGGTGGTTAATGTATAAATAAAAAAAAACTAAGTTGTAGTACCGTTTTGTATGAGGTTACATTACTCCAGAGACTAGCTGGCCCGAACCGATATTCCAAATTTAAGCAGATTTTTAATTTCGCGGGAAAATAAATGCGTATTACTGGCATGCTTGATAATATCCTGGGACCTTTGCTTTCTTCTGGCTGTACAGTGTATGATATCGTGTAAATAAATACATAATAAATTAATTAAATTTATAATATCCTGTGAACTGATGGAATTAAATATCTGAACTTACTAGTCAGAATGCTAAAAGACAAGGGGTGAGAGAGCGATCTGTCACCTCNACTGATGGAATTAAATATCTGAACTTACTAGTCAGAATGCTAAAAGACAAGGGGTGAGAGAGCGATCTGTCACCTCTGGCATCAGACGAGAAACTGTGCTGAGCGTCGACATTGTTCCCATGAAATACTTTCCCCAGACTAGAACGCTCTGGCTGACAATGCTGAAAACAAGAGCGGTAGTGATAAGGGATTAAGCTATGGTGAATAATTGGTCGGAATAAAGTGGTGTGGTGAGGGGTAGCATAATAAATACTCGATATGAATGGTAATTAAATTAGCATTAAAATGGAATTTTTTTGTGTGTCTTAAATAAAGATCTTTATTCAACATTTATCGATTTAATAATTTATGCTTGTATGTATACCGATCATTGTAAAAATGTTTTTTTAAAAAATAGTAATGAAAAATTATAGATTTTCTTATGACTATAATTATAAGTGCCGAAAACTCATTTTGCGGCTGAATCGTCAGAATGAGCTGTGAAATCAAGAAATTAAGGTCACTTATTTTTTGAAAATAGTATCTAACATGGAGGGTGCCAACAGCACCAACTATACTTTAAAAAACATAGTCAAATATGGCTGCCACCTGGTGGCTAAATCGGCAGTTCACCTGGTGACGAAATAGAGAAAATAGCGCTATATAGGTGTTGAAAATAGAATCTAATATGGAGGATGTCAACAGAGTAACCTATACTTTAAAAACATAAACAAATATGACGGCTGTCTGGTGGCTAAATTTGATTATTAATACACTAGCACCACTTAGGTGTTGAAAACATTTGAAAACCAAGATGGCGTCCTCCAGCAATATATAAACAAATGACAAACGAAAAAACAAAAATGGCGGATGCTGGCTGTAACACCTACCAAAATGGCGGATGGCTGCACCTACTAATATTGCCTACAGTACCGACCAAAATGGCGGATGGCTGCACCTACCACGATGGCAGATGGTGACTGTGACGCCTACCAAGATGGTGGACTGCACCTATCAAGATAGAGGAATTAGTATAGGTGGAGAGGGATGTGAGGAACCTCCATAAATATAAGTTTTTTTAAATAAAATAAAACATTTTATTTTATAATTTTTAAATAATTGTTTAATATTTTAAAAAAGAATTTGATTTGAAATTTTTTTTGTATTTTTTGGATGTTTTGGTATTAATTTGGGTTTTTCTTCTGGGTTAAAGGTCAACGGGGTTTNAATTTTTTTTGTATTTTTTGGATGTTTTGGTATTAATTTGGGTTTTTCTTCTGGGTTAAAGGTCAACGGGGTTTAAGGTCACCTGGGTCAAAGTTCAAGGTCACATGGATCCAAGATTACCGCCGGCCGACCGGAATGACAGACCACGAACAGCTCCGACGTGCTGGTCCCAGGTCCCGATGTGCCGAATTACCCCAAAACCTTCTACTTCCAACAGCTATGTAAGTTCAGAGTAAAGAGCGTTTTCTTTGTTTAAAGGGTCCCTCTTTAACCTACTTCCTGATGGAAAAAAATGCTTATGAGATCACTTTCTTGTATGGGTGTATGTTTGTAGGCGTGTGTCTCTGTGTGTGTACCCCCTTTTCTATTTTTTAATGCGTCAACCAAATTTCACCAAACTTGGTGCACAAATAAATCTTGGTAAGGACAGCTGACTTTCATAGTTTTCGATCACGTCGGGCACTTAATTTCAAAATGGCCGCCATTTTAAAATGTGGGGTGATATGTCATACCTCAGGAACCGTTCAAACCTATTAAAACCAAATTTTGTATTCTAGCAGAGCATCAAGTGATCATTAAAATTTGAGATAAATGTTGTTTTTCGTTCGCCATTTTCGAAAATAGCACCAAATAAAAATTACAAAAAACTATAAAACCAATGCTCGCCGAATTTGACTGGTAAGTAATACTATGATAGGCCAAGTAAATGAAAGTTATTGAACTTGATTAAGTTAGGTACTTCTTTCAAAATTGTGGCCATGCCAATATTTAATTTTTATTTGGTATATCAACAATACCATTTAACCAATTTCGACCAAATGTTGTATACCGAAACTATTTGTTACAAGTATCATATATACCACTACAGAACCATTTTTTGGCCATTTTGGAAGATAACGCCGTACGAATAAATAAAGTTATTGTGTTATTTCTAGGTAAATAATTAACAGATTCCTACCAAATTTGGCAAACAAGTAGAACTGATACAGATGATATTAAGTTATATGTTTTAAAAATGTTATACACTTACTTAAAAATCACAACTATACAGCCATTTTGTAATATAATGATATATCGTCGAAACTATGTAATCAATTCCAACATAACTTTGTATGCTGGCAGTACATATTACAAATATCAACTTTATCTGCATGGAGCATCTTTTGTCTTTCATTTTGTAAGAGAGTGCGATGCAAATAAGGAAATGTTTATGTCATCTCGGGAAACAATTAACCGATTCTTATCAAATTTGGTAAACAAGTAGTATTGCAGCAGATGATGTAAAATTGCATGTTTTAAGTACGACAGGAACTTATTTCCAAAATTGTGACTGTTTAAATATTTCAGCTCAGTATATTTTACTAACGAAACAAATTTCAACTGAACTTTGTATGCTATAAGTAGTACCTATCACAACCATAAAATGTGTTTATTCATAGCCTCATTTCGCTGCCATTTTGTAAGATAGCCCCACCAATAAAATTTCTCTGGTAGGCTATATGAATATACATATTCTTTAAGCATGAGACACTTATTTTTATAATGGCAGCTATATGATAATTATATTTTTGTGTGCTATATTTACGAAACTATGCAATGTATTTTCACTTAACTTTGTCCAATGGGTTTATAAAATAATCTAATGTGCTACTACATTACTTTTTGTACTCCATTTATGAAGATCGCCACATGAAAATTATGGAGTTTTTATGGCATATCTCCAGGACCAATCAAACTATTCCTACCAAATTTTACACTGGAACATTTTAACTATTTTGTACTAAATTTTACACACTCTAACTGCTACATAAGGCCATGTAAACTTTCATGACTTATATAGGTCAGACAACGATGTTCAAAATGGCGGCATCATTAATAATTTTGTTTGTTTTCCACATATATTAAACAANGAACATTTTAACTATTTTGTACTAAATTGTACACACTCTAACTGCTACATAAGGCCATGTAAACTTTCATGACTTATATAGGTCAGACAACGATGTTCAAAATGGCGGCATCATTAATAATTTTGTTTGTTTTCACATATATTAAACACTTTAACCAAATTCAAGACAGTATACATTAGAAGCATTGTATATAGAGCCTCTTTTTTTGGCAATTTAGTACAAAAGAATCAAATAAGAAAATATTTTTTTTATGTGATATCTCACTGACCAAACAACCGATTTCCACCAAAGTATTCACACAAGTAGCGCTACGGTGGGTCGTGTAGGCCATATAAACTTACATGTTTTANCAGTATACATTAGAAGCATTGTATATAGAGCCTCTTTTTTTGGCAATTTAGTACAAAAGAATCAAATAAGAAAATATTTTTTTTATGTGATATCTCACTGACCAAACAACCGATTTCCACCAAAGTATTCACACAAGTAGCGCTACGGTGGGTCGTGTAGGCCATATAAACTTACATGTTTTAAGTGTCTCGGTTACTTATTTTCATAACAATGTCTCTGTAAATATTTTAGGTTAGTAAACCATGTCATTCGAAACATTAGACTGATTAAAAAATTCGAATTTTATGCTCCGAATCCGACCTCCGTAACGCAGCGGATTGCACGCTAGCTTACTGTACAAGGTTTTCTGGGTTGAAGTCCCGGAAAAAGACGCGTGTGTATTGATAATTGTCTCACTACTGTTGCGTAGCCCTCTGGTTTCATTTCTAACATCATTTCTTTCAAAGATAACTCAAGTCCTACCTAGCAACTCAGCTTTTAAAAACTTATTTAAAAATTAATTCCACTCATGTTGAGGAAAGTAGGCTTAATAGTTATATAGGTAATTTCAGACTGTAAAGTCACTTAATAAGTTTTATAGAGACAGGTTCCTTTAAGTTAATGACACTTTTTTTTATGCAATCGATGACAAATCTGGGTTGATTATTTTAATAATTGTATCTGTGAGGTGTCGCCCAGGTTAACAAGTTTCCGTAAATGTTAGGTTTCTTATTTTCCAGCTTTCGTCGAAAAATTTATAATTTTCAGTGACTCGTATACTAACTTAAAAAGCGAAAATGGACGAACTGTTTTTCTTCATACAATAAACTAAATACCTCCCTTATATGAACAAATTCATTATGTTTGCGTAGATAATTGTTTACGCTGTGCCTTCATTTTCATTCCAGAAAGTAACCGGGAAATATTACGAGCTGCATCGTGTTTGTTTGCTTACTACTTACTACGACTGACTATACATGGATTTGTAAAAAGAGTCCGAGTCCACGAGGTGTTTAATTTATACCAATGCGTGGAACAAATTACGATTGTCGCAATTATCACGACAAATGTTTATCGTTTACAGTGAAAATAGTTTGGGATGACATATGGAAACGCGCGAAATCTTGCTATAGTGTAACAGCAGAGCGTTCAGCGACCCATTATTGTACTATCACACAACACAATGCAGGTGAATAGTTCNACTTCGTGTCCCACAGTTCACCCCATCCTCATTAACGTTATATGACCTCGTGACGTCAGTAGACGCGTACCTTTAGTCTTGCATTGGCCACCAAACTTAAACTAATCATAATGTGCTCTTTCTTTCACTCTCGTCTACAATGTTTCCGGTCATTGAAGTTCTCATTAATTCTATACATCTGATAAAGTTGAATATTGTATGCATGTTATCGTAAACGTACATAATCTTTGTTCGGTATAGTCGATGTTGACATCCCTTCAAGATAGGTAATATTCGCCAATAATAATACCTCCAATTAGTAGAGTTTTTTATCCTTATTTATATTGTAAGGGTTTTATCAATAATTGAAACTAATTTCTAGATCCGTAAAGAGAAGTATGAATATTGAGATAAAAGGGCAATTATTTTAAAGGAAGAAAAATATATCGTAAATAAAGTAATAAGGTGTGGGTAGTGGGAATTTAATTAAGTTTAAATAATATTGGCCAATGTTTGTAAAGCATTACTTTGCTGGCGACTGTTTTAAACAGACCAATTACTAATGTTGTAACGGAAATGGCTGGTGCTGACAAAGATATGTTGAGGGGAACTCAATAACTAATTTTTTGACAGATAATTTACTAATTATAGCTGAAGGACTATTTTCCATGTAATATTATTTAGATTTTATCATAGCTCTTCATTGATTTTTTCGGATTATTAGTTTCCGTCACATAAAATTAATTCTTTAAAAAGTAATTTTGTTATTAGGCCTAACATAACTCGCGTTGATGTTTTGCCTGAATTATTTGAATCGTATAGAAATAAATACATACTTATATGTTTTAGCATGTAAGGAATTATATGGCATGTACCACATCATTATAGTACTGACTTTAACGTAAATTAAAACAAATTGTTATGCGCTGCATAGATCTTGTGAAAAATTTTCTCGTGTAAAAATATTACTGAGAATTTAATTTCGAACTGTCAATTGGAAATAGATGAGTGTTTTTGGCGTCATTAGTGACTATTAAAATACACGTAGTCACAGATAGCGAGGACTACTTCGTACACTGGAAAAAAAATTCTGGTAAACTTCTTAACCTGTAATGGAAGTTATTAACTTATACACTGTTTGGTAATAATACCACACATAAAGATGCAGATAGAGAAAGGTTTAGCGTCTCTACTATACAGAGTTGGAAACTTCCCTGCGCATTTGACTGTTTCCTAAGCTAATGTAGTAATGCTACAATGAATGTATAGGGGACAACATTACCATTCCTGCTTCTCACTAAGCGTTTATACCGGAATGGTAAATTTCAGAATAATTACTTAGAGTGTATTAGGGTCTATCAGCCAGTCAGTGACTGTTACATGAAGGAAATAGTAAAACGTCACCTACGTACTTACTTACGAAACACTATCCTTTATTTCAGTACTATCCATACATTAGAGTTTCAAGAAGCATTAGTTTGTGTTAAATACTAATTTAACAGAAGAATACGTTCAAATCAGAACGCACGAGCATCATCAGCTGAAGTCGTTATGGTGCAATCTTCGGAACAGCAGAATCCCGGGAACAGATACAAGGCGAGTCAAGGATACATGTGCCTTCCCATAAATACACACTGTTGAAACTTCCCACATATTCACGGAAACATTTACTGAAATGTATACGTAAACGCAGTTAGAAATGACAAAAAAAAAAAAAAAACGGACATCAGCTCTGTACATATAAAATACGGGAACTCTCCGTTTTTCCCAATGGTAGTTAGTCGTTGTAACTAGAAAATTATCGTTCCTTCTGTAGATACAATATTCACACCGCTTACAAATATACCTTCAAAAACCAAAAACTAACACAAACCACCGTTAATACTGAAACAGTGACCGGAACTGAAAACTCGCGTGCATCGTTACACCTCTTATATACAAGTATGTACGTAATTGTATATGTTACTACGGCAGTTTATTGCTTAGAAATATGTATTGTAATAAACACTCCAATAGAAGTTTTGCACCACCTATAATTTGGTTTCTCGTGGCGGATATTCGGTGGGGCAGTAGGCAGTGGGTATTTTCATATTAAACTTTCTCTTGGGCCGTAAGCAACCAAGTAGCTCAGCAATTCTGATGGTGCAAAACTTTATTCGAGACCCAGGCGAACCGCGTTCGATTCCCGGCGGGGTCACTCCCGGATTCTCGCTTGTGGGAATCGTGTCGGGTTTTCTCGGGTATCTTCCGTTTCTTCCACCCTCGCATTCCGGCGGCTATAGTAACCGAGCCCAACCTACTTACCGGTTTCCGGAAAGGTTGGGTGATGCGTCTTTTATAGCCTCTCAACATCCATGGCAACTCAAGGCTTCTTGTGCCACCCCTGTTTAAACTAATTGGGCTCCGCCGCCCGTTCCCTATGGGAATCAGCTTTCTAGTGGCTGTATCTGCTGTGATGGCTTGGGCCGATATATAGTACCAGGGCCCGACCACATGGCGGGGTGTTGGACCTCTTGGCACTCAGGCCACTGGGGCCCAAAACAGGAAGTACCCTGTGAAGAAATTCTAGGATGGTAAAGGACACGTGTCTGATGTCAGCGGGCCGGCCTTATGGGCGGCGTTGCGATAACGGCGCTCGATGACGACAACATGGGAATAAATCCGGACGGTCATGGCGGTACCCACCTGTTCAGAGGTGGGTACCCCGCGTTTCCCTGCCCGTGGGCCTGGCGGTGGCGGTCAGACATTGGAAAACCCATAAGTGCCATGGAAAATAAGAGGTAGCATGGGATGATCTGTTTGGCCCATCCAGAGGTACCCTCTGGATATACGGATCAGATGAGGTTGGACTCGTGCTGGCAGTGGTTGACTCCGCATGCTGGAGAAGGCTCGGAGAGATTCCCCCTCTTGCTGAAGAGCTGGACGTGAACAGGGCATGTTCCGGGGGCGTCCCCGAGATGACGTCAGGGGCGTGG
>NQII01005829.1:98878-144993 GCA_002778355.1 Clitarchus hookeri | reverse complement strand
TTGCAAAAATAAATTCCTTTAAAAAGAGTGGACAGGTTTTTGCGGCTCTTGAATGCTGATGAG
Organism: Clitarchus hookeri; assembly: GCA_002778355.1. Taxonomy (NCBI): domain Eukaryota; kingdom Metazoa; phylum Arthropoda; class Insecta; order Phasmatodea; family Phasmatidae; genus Clitarchus; species Clitarchus hookeri. Next base: position 144,930 of record NQII01005829.1, on the reverse strand, counting down.
GGTGAAGTAAGGCGAGTATGAAGCAGCGCCGGAATGCAAGCTCGGGAGAAAGGTATATCCTCGAGAAAACCCACCAACCAGTGACATGGTCCAGCTCGATTTCCACATGCAAAAATCCGGGAGCGTCCCCTCCGGGAATCGAGCACGGTTTTTTTTATGGGAGGCGAGTGATCTAACCACTACACACCCGCGGCACCGCCTTTAAAAGGAAAATGTTTTTTTTTCAGTTAATTGCAGCTATGTAAAGTGGGTGAGTGCGTGAGCGTTTGTGACCTGTTGTTTTTGCACTTGTGTTGGCTGTGTACTGTACTGTCCACCCCAGGAATTTTGGAAATTATTTGCAAATTAACTTATTTTTAACCTCCTAATATGTCACAATATATTTTTATTGTAAGTCGTATGTTTTGTATTTTCTCAGGCTAATAATACAAATTCTCTAAAGAAAACGTTTATTCAAAATTTGTTTAGAATACTATTGCTTTAAATATTCCACCAAAAGAGAATAGTTAAAAAAATATCTACATTAAAATTTTTTATATTTATGTCAATTATGTGGAAAGGTGACTGCAAATTTTAGGGATACTAAACACGCATTTGGATGTCGTACACATTAGCCAGTTAAGGTTTTTATGTAAATCAGCAATTAAATGCTTTCTCTTATCTGGAAAATAATCGATATGTTTGAAGTACGATGTTTTCAAAGTGTAACGTTAATTTTCTCCACATACCCATTTTATTTACATCTGGATATAATGAAAGCATACGAAAGAGACTTATTTGTCAATATATTGAAATATTTTGCCTGTAACATAGCTGCTTACTGCCTCCCATCCGCATAATCATTTCCGCCATATTTGTAAATAACGTATAGCCAAACCACTGCTTTGTCTGGACTACCTGAGTAACAACTGGTAGTTAGATATGATAACACCTTTACCACTCTAATACATTTTAATTATCTTGTTTATCCCATTTATATAACTTGGCGCTGTGTACTGCTTTTAACCGTTTCTATAAAACCCGTGGAGCTGTAAGTGCAAAATGCAAGTGCAAGAAAAGGTGCGGCTATTCTTACAACTGCGTAGTGAAATGTTACTTTGCGCGTACAGCTGAGCTTTATAATTTTTATACTGTAAGACTGAATCAAATTTTCTGGCTCAAGACCTTCATTTAAGCATATTTAGTAATTATATATATACAGAAGACTCCTTCCCAATAGTGTTTTCCAATATCTCATGCAGTAAAATGCAGGTAAACTACTTTCATATACTTACTGATTGTTTACTTTGTAGCTGATATTGAGTATGAATACGCGTTAACTGACTTACATATAATGCACAAAATTAATTTTAATCTTTTCAGATCATTTGGAATAGTCGACCTCACAAAATTCTGGTGAAGTTATTTGGTAAATAGGCCTGGTTCCAAAGGTTTTCAAATTGGCCACCGTTCAACTTCTGAAATATCTTTGGAACCCCTGTTGCCAATAACTACAAACGTTTGTAAAACCAAAAACGTTTTTCTTGCAAAAAACTACAATAACCTACTCAGTAGTCTTGGAAGGTATATAAATTTGCAAAATCATAATTGTTAATATTAAGAAACTATTCTAAAATTAAATTTTTTTATGTCCTCTCAAAACAAATTAATGAAAAACAGAACTGCGGTACGAAAATTAATATGCGTATTAATTTACGAGAAAAAAAATCTACAACTTAGAACCCGCGCCCCCTAAGGTTAGAATTTACGATCTTAACCATTACACGAACCCGTCACAAAGTTTTTAGAGTTGTTATACTAATAGAAACTGTATATATTTACATGGCAAATAAAATGTTTAACAGTTATTAATTTTTTTAATTAAATGCCTATAGGCGGATGACACATTTGCACATTCCCCGTTTTACTATTTTGGAATATACTATTCTCGTATGAAACGTGGCGTCGGGATGACATTTCCTGGCATAACACATCCACAGAATTTTATTATTTGTTAGTTGAACAATATTAGGAGAGGCGGAATACGCAGACATACGCACATGAACGCCTTACATTTTCTCTTCTGGGAAATAATGCTAAAATGCAATGACATTTTCTGCAATAATAATTACGCTATAAGAACACATATTATTTTTAATTAATGTTCATTTTACAACATCATGTCATTCGCACATGTGCACACATATTCCAGTGTTTTAAGTTGAACACTTATCACAGAATGTGATAATTCGTACCTTCACTTCCAGACTGAAAGCGATTCCTGTTGAGTACAAAACTTTCTCGAGTTTTACTGTAAAGGCGACCTTTACCATTTTACAAAAATACATTTTATAGGTATGAGGGTTTGTAAAAACACAAACTAGGTCATTTTAAAATTTACTCCATAAATTACAGTGTACATAGAACAAGATATATGCCAATTAACCAATAATTATTCGATGAAAAACATATTTGTTTTCATTAAAATCGAGAAAAACATCTCAGATATCTTAAGCCGAGGCGGGTAAGTTCGCATACCTTTAGTTGAGGTGGGTAAGTTAGCATACCTTTAACTGAGGCGGGTAAGTTCATATACCTTTAGCTGAGGCGGGTAAGTTTGCATACCTTTAGCTGAGCGGGTAAGTTTGCATACCTTTAGGTAAGGCGGGTAAGTTCGCATACCATAAAGGATTCGTGGATGCGTGTACTACATACGGGGATTCTCAAAATTCAGTAACTACTTGTAATTTATATTTTACGATGTGGCGTTTTCAAAAGAGAATAATGAAATAATTAAGAAGTTCAATTCTTCTAACAGTGCCTTGGTTAGGGCACTGAAAATTTTACACATGCTAAATAATACACCTACTAGTATTGCTAACGTCCACTGAGAAATATAGAAGAGAAATGCATTCAGATTAGTACTCTCGTAAACGGTATTCGTGGAACAGTAAATACATTTTAGTACTAGCATAATAATGTTATGTAAGTTAATTACATATCTAGTTGTCGCGCTAACGAACTAAATATTGGCAAACTTGTTATTTTGAAGGAAGCAGAGTGTTATGATATAGGAACTGTATTTATAGTGCTACAAATACTATCACCAACATGACAATAAGTCAGTTCTGCTGGGATCAGTATATACGCGTAACAGTATTTAGAATGTACCAACAAATGTAACAGTTTTTGGAAGTCTTGGAAGGTAACGAGAAGAGAAATGTTTTTCATACACAGTATTCATATTTTTCCTCGGTATTTGAAACCGATCTTTATTTTTTGACCAAGAATGCCGGAGTTTTCAACGAGGGAACAAAGCGTTTCTTTTATTGGTTTATGTCTGCGCTTCGACTTTTTCTGGTAAAAATTTAATTTTATAAATAGCCCTATTTTCAAGAAAATTAACACGTTTAAAAGCAGGTATTTTGCATCTGCACTGTCAGGGCGAACATTAATAAATTCATACGGGGGTTCTTCAAACTTAAAATGACTAGAGCTGTTATGAAGACAGAAACAAGGCCTTAAAAATAATAATACTGTTGAAATGCAATTGATTAGATAAAAAGGCAATTTCTTCCTAATTCTGTGGCATGGAAATGTATTTTGGAATATTCTTAAACATATTTAAATAGAACTATCGTAAAGCTTACGCCAGGCAAATACTTTTATGTTTCAGTGCAGTTTTAGAGTTAACTAACAAAAGAAACTGCATCTTTGATACAGTTCTAATACTGATAAATACTACTGTTTGGTTGATCTGTAGCATTGGCTTTGCACACTCAAAATCTGAATCAGTGAGGATTTCACTGTTTAAGTCAGTTAAGAGCAAATTACTTACGCAACCGTTATTTCAGTCAATTTAAGTGATGAATTAGTGAAAAAGTGTCAGTTTTCCTTAATTGATTTATTTAATGACATGTTTCTCTGATTCATCAACCGTTTCATTCGCTGTTTATAAGTGAAAAGTTTCTGGACTGTTGGTTCCGTTAAACAACGCGTATAAAATTAAATAACACATAAACTAATAAAAACCCATAAAATATACATTTTAAAACGTGAGTTTCGCATTTATAATACAATTTTACTAGGCAGCATTAACATTTAGTCTTTCATTCCGTTTTTACGTATTTTATTTCTTTTTTTCGTAATAAGCATAGCGCTTGGTTTGAAGGTTTACACTGCATCAAATGTGGTGAAGTGAGTGCATTCATTTCATACGTACTATTTGTTTTAACAATCATAATGTCACCAATTCAACTTAAAACCAAAAGAAAAGGCATTCAATTAAAAGCTACATATTTTCGATAAAAACAAAACACATATTTTCCCCTTGGTAGCTCTATTGGAATATAATGGTTTACAAGCGGAATGCAATGAATTAAAATCCTAGACAACGTGATTTATATTTTACATTTTAAAAATTACATTAAATTGCACAATACAAACAGTGGCTTTCAGAAATATGTTTATTTCTCGTAATGATATGCCTAAATTCAATAAAAATAACATTAAATTCGCCACACGCAGTTGGCTGTCACTTATTCAATCAGCGAAATTGTTTCACTAAAATAGCAATGGTTTTCCACCTATAATCAGTGCAGCCATTTTCACTTATTTGAGTAGCTGAATTTCACTGCGAATCAGTGGTTTTACACTGATTCGAATTAAGAGTGTAAATTTAGACGATATGAGATTCTATGTTTTAATAGCCATCAAAAGATACGAATTGTTGTGTAGTATAATTTCCAGAATACCGTCACTAAATATCTATAAAACAAAATCTGAAGCAATAAATAGCAGAGTAAAAAAACTAGCCGTGACTAATGTTTTTTTCTTCCAATGTTCACACAAGATATGCGTAATTACTCATCCTTAGTTTAAGTGCCGGGTGTTCATATTACATTGCATTTCTAGAAGACTTGAGATAAATAAAATTTAGAGAAAATAATTAGCTATTGCTTATTATTTGACATATGTGATTAACAATNAAGAAGACTTGAGATAAATAAAATTTAGAGAAAATAATTAGCTATTGCTTATTATTTGACATATGTGATTAACAATGAGGTGTAATCTGATTTCTCATCTCCGTGAATAAGTGGAGATATTTAACGTAGTATTTCGCTGCAGGTTTCTTGAAGGAGGGGGTAGGGTATCGCTGTGCTGAGGGGAGGGATTTGCGGTGGGCGGAAAGCTACCGTAATTCGCGGCAGAAATGGAATATTTATTTTGGTAGCTTCTAGTTTGTTTCGGGCTTCACTTTAGGCGTGATTAATTGGCAGAGGAATCATAAACAATAAACGAATTCNGTAGCTTCTAGTTTGTTTCGGGCTTCACTTTAGGCGTGATTAATTGGCAGAGGAATCATAAACAATAAACGAATTCAAAGGAGTGGAGTGTTTATTAGCCGTCGCTTTCAAAATGGCTGCCTGTCTGCATCAGCCCCGAGCAGTGATGGCGGCGAAGGAGGAAGCACACGTGCGCCATCTGGCGAGGCTTCGGTATCGGTCATTTTAACTCTTTGAGCTACCCACGCTACTTTTAACACTTTCAGTCACGCTCGGCCTACGATACAAGAAAAAAAAAAAACATTTCTCTGCACTTGAAAACAAAACTTGCATGCAAGGTTGCCAACGGACCCCAGCCGGAAGTGCCGTATCTCCGGTGCCTGCTACCTCCATTATAGATCGCAGCCTCTCTTCTCCCACATACACCATGCATTACGATGTATGTGTTCGTAAACAGAATGGCTGGACCATGAAACGAAGCCGCGTGTTTCTGAATGCTCCAGTGTGTTGCCACTTGGTGGAATATTTTTACAACAAAATGAAGAAAAAACAAGGCGCTGGAATCAGAGCCCTATCCAGTGACGAAGTTTGCAAGAAAGTATTTCAACGTTTTTAATCATATTTTTTTATAGAGAAAGTGACAGCAAATCACTGGTTTTATCACTGTAAATTTTCAATGAACATTTGTGCAGCATATCTACGGCCGCATCAAACTATATTTCTTTATAGCACATGGAAGACTTAGACCGAAGCTGCTGGAACCATCCACGCGTTTATAAGAACATTTCCCCTCCCATATTTACATTATGAATAATGCCATAGTGTTCTGCAGTTGCTTGACTCGGAATTGAGGTTCATGAAAATGTGAAGTAAAATGAGTAATTTGAAGATCTGGTTGCAATAATTATCTAATTTATTTACAATTGTTTAATTCTAGGGCCTTTTCAGAACTCATTTCAATACAGCTACTCCCAATCACTGTCAAATACCACCTCAAATTGACATTTATAAATTAAAATAAATTTATAATTTTTCTTATCTAGTGGTTTATTTCTTTATTAGACTAAACATCATTGCGTGCTTTCTTATGACGAGTACGCCCTTGTACTCTTTCGTTAATCGCTTTTTCCATGATTTGACTTTTATTTACAGCATTCAAAATAAACTGCAAGAACTAAGTCATCATACATTTTTAGTCCTTTGCGAAGCAAAGGAAATAATATGGGATTAATCACGCACTACAACAACTTACAGGAGGCCCATGTTTGTAATCCGGTATTAAAAATAGGCACTTCAGACTGATAGTGAGACAAGCGTTGTTACAGGATCCCCCGTGTTTGTCCAACAATTCACAATTCCGGACGTGATAAAAGAAATAAATTTTGTGGTTTGTAATGCCTCTCAGTAAAATATATTAACGATGTAATTAGTCCCCGTATTGTCTGTGGATAATGCCATTTATAGTTCTAGCAAAGCCTGGACATCATCAACGGCTTTATATCAGGTGTGCTACGGGTATTGTGCAGTGCCTCCGTGCAGGAAGCATGCATGTTGTCAATTCACTTGAAGTTACACGTATGTATGCAGTATGATTCAAACTTTTTCCTTTCATAAAGAGCATATTTCTTTTTTACTTAGTCATCTTGAAAAGTATTTTCAGAAATGGCTGTTGATTGAAATGAGTTACCAGGCGCAAATTTCGTTTACATGCACTTTGAACAACGGTGACAATTTCTAAGCTCTTTAAAAATTGTAATAACATTTACTGAACTGTGGCATTGAGAAGGCTGCTTCGCACTATTACTGCGGTTGAATTATTGACGGAAACGAAGCGACAGACTGTCAGCATCGCATACGTTCTGTTTGCAATGAAGCGTAAACAAACAAAACACACCAAGTTTCAAAGAAAATTACTCCTTATTAGTTAAATAAGTCATAAGATGCTTAGTTTATTAATAATTTACAGCATAATAAGATATAAAAACCAACTTATTAATTTTGCAACGTACCTTGTTGTTCAGGCAAGAATGCATTTTCAAAAAGTACTTAAAATTGTTAAAATTAGTTTATTAAAGTAGTAAAATAGTAAACGATATAAATTAAGGTGTTACTACTGATGTATGGTTCCCAGTTTCGTATTAACATCATTACCAAAGGTTGTAGTTTGGGCTGAGGATAGAAATTTTTCAATCTGAGCGTTGGTTCAACAGTAATCTATTATGCTATCCATGGCAGTGATTTCGTAATTGAAAGGCGATTATTATTATTGTTTTTATCAGAAACAATCAAAATTTTACTCGTAAAAATCTTCAACGCGTATTTATAAAAATAAATTACAAAAAAAAAAAAATGCAAATTTGTCCCTTGCCATTTTTGTTCCATTATCTTATCTCTCGTAACTTCAACCAACCCTTTTAATGCTCGGCTTCACATCTTTTGCAAAAATTATTCTTCTTTTTCGTGTCATAATTTCTGATTACGAATAATTACTGGCAATGTACGAGTATAGAAAATTTAATTTTTACGAGTTGTTTAATATTTGTAAGTTAAATTTTAATTGTGTGTTATCTGACAGTGATTAAAAGTCAGGAACATATTTACATTTCGTCAATATGCTCCTGCCTTTTTGCAAGCAGGAAATAACACACAGAGAAAATAAGATACAAGAGTGTTAAAGAACTAGTAAATTGTAAATTTTTTATAATAGAAACTTTCCAATAAAGTCTCTGAAACTCAAATTATGACACGAACGCGAAAAAAAATTTTAAAAGGGGCGAAGCCAAGCCAAGCCTTTAGTATAGCAGAACAGTTGGAGAAAAAGCGGTTTTATTTGTGATTTTCCTTGCGGTCCTCTGCCACTGCAAGTTTTCTGCATGTACACCACAGTTTTATAAGGGCGGAAACTTCTGTTTCACCTTCACTGCAATAAGTTGTGCCATGAGACATCAATTTTTTCTAGCAGCTCCTATAATTTTTGTCACCCAGTATTCTTGCACATTATTTCAACAAGTTGTGTTATCATGATGGTACAGTTGTGGATTGTCTGAAAACGGTGTATTTTCATCTGATATATGTCTCATTGTCCGAAAACTTGACTACATTCTTACATTATCATTATTTAGTAATTCCGTGTACAAATATATTCTTTGACACAATTTCACATAAGTTGTACCAGAAAATCTTTATTTGTTATTTCCTTACAAGCTGGTTCAATTTATGCCAGTTTTCACGTTGGTAACGAACTTTAAATATAATTTAGCAGATAATATTCACGTCCAGTAAATAGTATAGACATTAAAAAATCCCCGTAAACTTGGGTTTGTGCATGTGTGTACACACACACACAAACACCCACACACACACACACAACGTGTTAAGGAAACATGTGTACAAACTCCGGAACGTGCGTCGTGACCGGAAAAGAGGAAGAATGATATAGACCATCCATGGTTCACCTCAAATAATAAGGGCTGTAGAAGTCCTTAAAGGCAGAAGGCGACAAGCATATTACCTTGGGATATTATGCAAAGTACTTGCGTTAGAAGAACACAAATTGGTATACGGATTAATTAAACCAAGATCTTGGATAAAATGAAGGGATGGTACGTCGTACACACCCCATCATGTAAATAATAGGGGTTGGCACCCTTTGATTGCATAAAAAATTTACACAGTGAGGGTAAATAGATTTTGGATACTATCTGATAAAGCAGGATGTCGTAATTAGCACCAAAGGCCCCCTAGTTGCAGTTCTCTAGGACCCACCGTTTCCTGTTAAATCGCAAACTACGTGTTCAGTACTAGCAATATCATGGCCTGGTGAATAGGCAACCCTTCGTCAACGGAAGAAAACAGCGGGGATTTTCCGCCGAATGAGTATGGCCAGGAATCAAAACGCAGCAAACAGATACGCATAATGGAATGTGTTACACTAAAGTGTAGCCGTGAAGGTGGCAGATTGTGCAGCAAGGGTAGAAACGAAGAAAACAGTATGTTGGTTGCACTGGCAAAATGTGATCGTATCCGAGATAAACACACACGTTTGTTGCGTCCAGTGAGTATGTGTGAAGTACAATGCATTCGGTGTTGCGATACGTTGTGAGTAGTGATAATGACTTAATGGGCACAGTGGCGTGACCGTGTACTAATGTGCGTAAACACATATAAATTCCGTGACGTAGCAATGCGTTATCGGTACTGAAGGCACCACTCGCCAGCACAACAGAACAGACACTGCAATCATTCGAGATAATGCAGGGGCGTATGACAACCAATTTCACAACAAATGTTAGAAATGTGCTCCTCCATTGTCATTGCAGTAGTTGATACGGCGTAGTAGAGACTGGCGGATTCGTTGAGAAACGCCTGGGGTGTCTCGCACTTGATCGCAGGCAGCCATGACCCTCACTACCAGGTCCTCTTCAGATTTCACGGGTGTCTCGTACACACACGCCTTAAGAAATCCCCACAGACAGAAGTATAATGGCGCAAGGTCCGGGGAGCGTGGTGGCCAAGCAAGAAGCCCACCCTGTCCTCTCCAGCGAGCGGGATACGCTGTGTTGAGGTGGTCACGCATAATCCTGGTGAAATATGGTTGTGAACCGTCGTGTTGCAGCCACATCCGTTCTCTGAAGGTGAGCGGAACAACCTCCAGTAACTGTGGCAGTCGGAACTGCAAGAAATCATAATAGTGAAATCCTGCCACATGTTTTGGCAGCAAGTGTTGGCCACTAACATTGTTCCCCACTATTCCGGCCCAAATGATGATGGCAAAGTGGTGCTGTTAGCCTCTCGTTACAGTTGCATGTGGGTTGGAGTCGTCCCACATGTGGACATTTCTGCTGTAGAAAAAAGCCTTCCTGTGTGAATTTGGCTTCGTCTGCAAACATTACAATCGCCGGGAAATCAGGATCAATTTCACACTGCTGCATGAACCACCGGCAAAATTTTAGCCGACGGGCATAATCTGCTGGCTCCATTGCTTGTGCACTACTCTCATAACATGGTCGCAGCAGCTGTTCATGGAGGACACACCATACTGTGCCATTCGATGCAGCCATCCTCCGTGCGATCACGCGGGTGCTCGTCAACGCGTTGTCCACTAAATTCTCCAAGACCGTTTCTTCAAACTGCGGAGTGCAGACTGTTTTCGGTCGACAAGGTCCACATGGACGCTGTAACGTGCCTGTTTCCCGTAGTTGCTGAGTGAGGTGTGCGAATGTCAACGCGCAGCTACCCTGCCGTAGCCTCTCACTTCAGCATACACCAATATCATGTCAGTCATTTCAGAATTTGTGTACCTACTCGTCCATGTCCACGGCTGCAGTACCACGTGAATTGAAGCAGTGACAGGCTGCGAATAACAGCCCCCTCGGGCAGACGGGGCGGGAAACTATACTACTCTGGAGGGGGGAAAGGGGAACCGGCTGAGACGTGTAACATCGTGCATAATACAACCATTATGTGTTTTCTACCGGGAGTAGGACGTGTTACCTACTCACCATGCCATTGCCTTGCTACCATTATACCCTTTGTTTGCGTTTCTCACGGAAACGGTGGGTCCTAGAGAGTTACAACTAGGAGCCTTTTTGTGCTAATTACGACGCCCTACTTCATCTGATGGTATCCACAATCAATTTAACTCCAAGGAGTAAATGTTGCATGTAACCAAAGGGTGCCAAACCCTATTGTTTACATAATAGGGGTGTGTACGATGTACTATAATCTTGGTTTAATTAATCCGTATATCAATTTGTGTTCCTCTATCGCAAGTACTTTGCATACTATCCCACGTAATATGCTTATCGCCCTCTGCCTTTAAGGGCATCTACAGCCCTTATTATTTGAGATGGACCGTCGGTGTACTTTATCATTCTTCCTCTTTTCCGGTCACGAATCACGTGCCCGAGTTTGTACACATGTTTCCTAAACNCTTTATCATTCTTCCTCTTTTCCGGTCACGAATCACGTGCCCGAGTTTGTACACATGTTTCCTAAACACGTTGTACCTATACGCACACATATATCAATAAAGCTGTTGTATTAACAACTCGCTCATATCCCAGTGCATATATAAGAAATATTATGTAACTTAGCTTGTATTTTATATCCAACGTTTGTTTCAGACACGTTTCTCAGAACTAGTTATTTTAGAATCGATGAACTTCATAAAATAGTTTTTTAATAACAGCACAACCTATAGTGATATCTCAATTGAGACGTTTGTATCTCAGTGCAGTGCAGTTTCTGAAATGTCTAAGCAAGACGTAACGTATGATGGAAAATGGTGAAATATTTGTAACGCCAGTACTGTCGATTGACATTGAAATCTTTGTCGGATAGTTAAGTGTTCGTCATCAGTAATGGAGCGGTGCTTTATGTTACATTGCATCTGTTTATATCAATAAGCTCATGATTTTGTAACATTAGACAGTGACGTTATTAAATTTAATTAATTACTTTTAATCAGTTGAAAGAGAAACAGATATAGATGTTTTGTTTGTGCATAATTTGTGATTTTATTAAATAAAAAAGTTAACTTAAATATAAGCTGTCCTGGCGTCTCTTTTTACTGAGATTTTAGAAGTACTTTTTTATATTTAGTGCTACTATCCTCCACATTTATATACATATTCTACCGTAGACATGATGTGAATAATAGGCCAGTATCTGATTTCCTGGCGAGCTACGTAAAATACCGTGTTTACAGAAACAATTTTAGTTGTGCAGTGAGATATCCGGCAGCACGTTGGAGTGACGGATTTTCTTTCGACAGAGTTTCCGATCCAGAAATAACGACTGTCGGAATATTTCAGATCTTTGTTATTCCCAGTTGAAGATGCCGTATCGAGAACTGTCGATTTCTGGAAAATGACCGGGAATACTCGAGTGTTATGCGTTGTCGAGCACTGTCTTCACTATCGATCGGCAAGTTAAATACATACATGGTGAATGAAATGCTTGGTGTTTGTGTTTATTACAAGCGGGCACCACACTTATCCATCCATCCTTCTTAAACGTTTTACTCAAAATAAGTAGTAAATTTGCAAATTCAGCATCATAAGTCATCCATTCAACATGTTATTGTATTATCATTCTAAGGAAATAATTTTATTTATTCCATCATATTTAACATAGGCACAAGTAGAGTATAAATTATGCTGGACTATTTCTCACAAGGATAATGTCTTTTGAAAACGAGAAATGCGCTGAAATATTTTTTTCTTGTAATTACGTAGAATACAATATTTATATGCATAAAAAAAAAACAGTTTTGTGGTGACCAAAAAAATTTTGTTGGCGACCAAAAAATTGTTTTGCCAATATAGACATGACAAAAGATTTTGTGGTGACAACAATTTTTTTTTGTAATTCCAGTATTTTGTGGAATCTACAAAATGATGTTTGTGGTCACCAATAAATTCAATTTGGTTGTAGGCAATAATCTGTTCGTTAGTCGCAGCAATACTGTTTAAGACGTTCACAAATATGTCTTGCAGGTTTTGGGCAGGAGTATTCTAACGACAATTAAACAGCATATAAGAAGTTGACATGAGTGGGACTCGAACCATAGATATCCCAAATGTGGGCTCAGCGCATTACAATTACGCTACCTTGCTCAACTTTAAAGCATTTTCTTCAGCATATATATAACATAAATCTAATAAGTGGAGCACATGACAAGGCTTGCACACCTCACGGAAATTTAATTTTTTGGAATCATTTACGTGTAACATTTACTTTTTTGGAATAAAGGAATGATAAAATCAATTCATAAGTACTTAAGAATATCCCTCATGAATAAGTTCTTAACCTGATGCATAGACCCGAACACAGACAAACATCGCGACGTGACCAGACAGAAAGTGGCCTCTTCGAATATGCCAGAGCGCATGCGCAAAATATAACGGATGCAGTTTTGCAGTCGCAGCAAAATGTTTTATTGTGGGTAACATGGATGCTGTTGCTGTCAACTAAATATTTCGTGGCAGACAAAAAAGGTTTTTTTCAATAAACAAATATGTTAGTGAGCACTAAATAGGTTCAGTACCAGTCAATTTACGTGTTATTGGGCTCCACAATCTGTTTTTTACCAAGAACAAAATCTCTCCTTGGAAAGCATCAATCAAACTATTTTTGTAGCCACTAACCAATCTTTTTTTGGTTCAGTGTGATGACAGATAACAATCAGGTTACGTACAGGACCTGAATCTGTCGTTTTGGAAACTGAGTCTAGGACAGCATTTTACTTTCAGCTTATCTTGTCAGTTATAGCGGAATGTCACGTATAGTCAATGTGTGGTTTCTTCACACTTTTTAAATCAAACCTTTAAACAATTATCCCATGTATCTGTGTTTAACTTTTTCCTAAATATGTCATGTATCACGAACGTGTTACACTTCTGTTAACGTGAAGGAATCGAACTGTCAGTTAAATTATATTTTCACTTACATTTTATTTATAAAATGTTATAACGTATTTTATTTATAATTAATATGAATAAAAACAGGGCGAAAATTGGCGTGTTGGTAATGCATAGTAAGAAATAGTTCTTATGCAAAATATTATTACACTGAGTGCGTACGAATGCGGTGCACTAGACTCGGTTAAGGTTTATTCGCGTGAGGCGGAGGAATATCCTGTAAGTAGAACTTTAACAGGGCTTCTGAAAAGTCGGAAGAAACCGTGGATTGACTATATTCTTGCAATAGAAAATTAAGCACTGTGAGATATTTAAGACTTGTAATGTATGACTAACTCAATTTTTTGGACAACAAACGTATTTGAATTTTAAATTTATATTTTTATTTACAAGGTAATAGAATTATTAAATTGTAGTCCAGTGAGTGGTTTCGTTGTAGTACATCATAAAGAAGTTTATCTCACTATAATGCAATGTGTAATTATTAGTTAATGGAACTACTCACTTTTGCTTTTTTAATGAACGCATTTACATAAGAAATATTCTATTCTGGTAAATTGAGAAACGCTTTCAACTGCCATTGTGTCTGTGACGAACATTTAGTATTTATCTTATTTACCTTGTAACTATATTTCCCGCTCGGTTTTCTTGATCCCGCTGTTAAGAGCCGCCAAAACCTCTCCATTACACTGGAACAAACAACAAGAAGAGTTACGAATGTACTCTTTGAGAAATTTAACTCTCAGTTTCTCTTGTTACGTATTTTTAAAATTTGCGTGGCTATGGACATATCTGTGAAGAGCTGGAGGTTTCAGTTAAGTAGAAAAGCTCAATTTAATTTCATTTTTTATTTACAGTGCTACAATATATCTATGAATTCACGCCTTTCAAAAAATATGATTACTTACTATATTACAGTCCTCAGAGCAAGGGCAATATTTACTTTTCACAATAAACTATTACTTTGTTTACTTTTATATTAAATAAATAAGTTTTACAAGCAAAATTACACAGTTCAACCCGGTACACCAATAAGAGAGCACCAATTGTATCATTTTGTCGTCCCATCTCCACTTTCTCGCCTAAGAGGATCACAGACTCCGCAACATTCGACCGGGAGCATTCCACTCTCGCCTCTAAATATTTCCGTGCCCACAGTTTGCTGTCTCCGCTCTGACAACGATCACTTTAGCTCACCGAATAGCCAGGAACACTCGTCCCTAAAACTATCTTAGGTGGGGTAGAGGGCTGTCTTTATACTTGCGATAATCCTTTCTGGATTATTATTTTTCCTACACACACTGAGAGGTAATTAAATTCAGCGTTGAGACGTTTCTCAAAAAGAGAGACATGTCCCTAAACTTCTAGAAGGTGTTAGTCACCATAAGGTGTTGGCTGTCAGTCAAACAGGCGCATGTTCTAGCCAGTTCAAATTCTACCTTCCCAGCACCACGTCATCACGTGCTAGACACGTCTCCTTTCAGTCGCATGATCACCAAAACTACTAACTTGCCATGTATGACATGTTTAGTTATTTCCTAAATATGCCATATATCACAAGCGTTTTATACTTGTGTTAACATAAAAGGCCCTTTTTTTAATCAAAACGTTCTTTGTATTTTATTAATGTATTATAATGCTTCATTTATAAACAATATGAATAAAAATAGTGAGAAAACACTTGTGTTGGTAACGCCTAGTACGAAGTAGTTCTTATTAAAAATATTATTACAACTGAGTGCGCACGAATACGGTGCGTTATCCTTTGGTGTAGTTTTACATACTTTGTTAAGCTTAGTTTGCACGAGGTGGAGGAATATCCTGGAAGTAGATCTTTAGGAAGGCTTCAGAAAAGTGTGAAGTAACCGTGAATGAATTTTACTATTAAAAGGCGAGGTGGCAAAGAGCAGATCACCGGGGCACATCAGTATTTATAAACTGAACAGCTTCTGCCTTGTCCAAGAAAACGTGTTAATAGTTAATATACATAAAAGTGTACATTTACGTAATTATTAATCATTAAAAAACCCCAATGTGTAATGGTAGACATAAGGCGTTTGCATTCGTCACATTACACGAATGCTGTTTCGTTTAAGATCGTGTACTTAAAATACAATTTGAAAAACTCATAGCTTAAGTGAATTATTTGGAGAATTAAGTTGGAGAGGGATCAGTAATTTAATAACATCATGCCATTTACTGTTAATTGCTATTTACTTCAAATTTCGACGGTCTTGCTCGTTATAGGTTGTTAGTGCATGTAAATGACTTTATTATATGACTGTCAGTATATTAGAGAATCTGAGAGTTCACTCCTAGTAATTAAAGCGGTGGGTTGGGGTGGGAGTGGAGCGAAGGGAGCGTAAACACTTTGGCCCAGGATCAGCGCTTATCGCTGATTACGATTCGTATAATTAACGTTGAAACACTTAACCATTTGCTGCCCAAGAAACTTATTATAAACCCACAGAACTCGCCAGGAGCACAGCGACGTCAGCTAATGTTGTGTTCTTTGGATTATTCTTGGAATAGGGGAAGTAATGTAAGTATCTGAAATAACTATTATTTCTTGTACCTATGCCAAAAAAATGGCTATGCTATCTGTCTCAACAAAACCAGAATGTGGTACATAACATTCTCTGTTACCGAAATTAGTGACCAGCAAAAGTTTTTCGGTTCATAGAGTAATATAACGGAATGAGATATTTCTCAATGAACACAGGCATATGAAACCGTTTACCCACCACTTCGGTTTCACACAGGTGCGGTTGAGGAATTCGTATACTATTAGAAGGTCGACGCTTTCTCAAACNGTTTACTATTAGAAGGTCGACGCTTTCTCAAACGTCTTTCTACCCTACTCCTTTTGTACCGTTCCCTCCCCTTTTTTCCGAACAATTTTTTTTCCTTTCACGCTAGACGGAGATGGCGCTGACGGTGTTGTTTTCACTTTCTGGCCTGCCCATTATCCTTTCATCAGTGCCTGGTTATATCTGGAGGGTGTAAATCTTAATTAGCCCGCCGGAAGTGGTAATTACAACTAGCCATGTCTTAGATACACATTGCGATCAACAAAGAAAATGGCGAGCCTTGCACGTTCTTTACAAAGCCACCGGGTTGAGAGTCCTGCAGTAAACAGCTTCATTCGCAGAAAGGTGATTAAAATAGTATGTCTGTTTTCATAGATTGGGAAAACATATGGCTATCGAATATACATGGAGAAAATTATGGTAAAGCAGTTAGGTTTCAATGACCACGCTGAGAACAAATAGTCGTTAAGGCAACGCTGCCATGTTCCAAGAGTCTGTGCTTCCACGTAGAAACCAAACAGTTTGTAAAAATTTAGTGTAATACAAATATTTAGTGCAATGGAAATAACAATATAAGCTTGTTCACGGTAAACTGAGCACTTTTTAAAGCCCTGCTCAAAACCTACTTGTCCGCATATCGTGTACTCTTCCACCACATGTAAAATTAACACTGCCATGAGTCTGATTACTTTATTCATGTCTTGATAAAGTGAAACAAAGAAATTATTAGAAATGATGTATTTTTAAAATGCTCTTATTTACAGTATACACATGCATTAAAATACGGAAAGCGAATGAATGTATTTCAGTATTTACAAATGTATAACTAACAGTTTTAAATAAACGTTTAAAACCCGAAATTACTTTCCTTCCGTTGCTACCAACATTACTGGGAGCATGCGAGTCAGTGTGCCCGTTAAATTAAATGCAAGTAGAGGTAGAGACATTTTTAAAAATATTGATTTCATTAATGCTCAGTTAACCGTGAGAGGCCTTTAAATAACGCAATTACATTCCTTAAGAGCCAAGTTATGAAATAATTTATCATTTAACCACAAACAAAATTATTTTATTTACTTTTTAAACCCGAAATCGGCAAAAAAATTTCAAAACTCACATTCATTTATTAAATATGGTTTTATACAACATTTTTTTCAATTGAGATTCGTTCTTTTACAGTTATTGCAATTTATGTAACATATAAAAATTTACTAAAAAATGTAGTTCAGTTCTTTGCAGTGTTTCTATAAAGCAGGACAATACGCCAGGCATTAAAAATGTAACACCAAACACTAATACATACCCTTCCTTGTATATCAAGAAAATGAAAGAACTTCCAGCCTATTAACTGCATATTACGCTACATTATTTGATGACACCGTGATGGTTTTTAGCCGACACATGCAAACAGCAGATCCGTCTCTACTGCCTCGCATTTTATAAATACATTGCCAAATATTATTCCCTCTTGTACAAAAAAACTCCTCATTATAGAGAAATTACAAGTAAGTTATCTTTCGAGAAGCATTTAAAACAGCAGTTCCCCCCACCCCTTTTCAGTTATGGAAAAGAGTTTCGACCTGTTTCAGTCCCTGGCCCTGTCTCCCCGCAAAAGGGAGAACACAATCCTTATATTCAATTTGAGTCCCCTTCTAGAAGGGTTTATGATGTTCAAGTAGCATAGAGCGCCCCCTGGTGACGTCACAACCTGGCCAGCATCATCCGTTGTCCTGGAGACGCACATGGGAAGGGGTAAGGCACGACGAGGCGTCGAGCGAGCAGACCAGCGGGCCGCGCGCAAGTATAACGCCAGATCTCAAGCCGGCACTCGGCAGTGGCAGTGGTCAGATGGGGCGCTCGAATCCAGCAGGTAAACCAAGTCCACATCGACACTTCCCACGTAACTCACGTAGAAACCAAGAGTAAATATGGCGAGGACGCCTAGGCGCTTGCACATGGTGGTAGGCGTGATACCGTCACACCACCATGCAGAAAAATAGTACTGCTGGGTTCACAAGTAGAATTTGAACAAAAATTTTACCTTTAATAATGCAAAAGAAAAAATTTTAGTGTTAAATTGTATACAGGACTGATGAAAACAGAAAGTAAGAAAAAATAACCGAATAAACGTTACATCCGAAAAACCTAATAGTTTTGGTAAGATGCGTCATTGAATGGTGACCTGAAAAAGGTGGATAAAATACACACGGAATCAAGTTACCGGACAGGTTGCCACCTATATAAACAGCTTAACTGTTGGTCAAGCTTCAATAATAACATTTTATTATAAAAAAATTCTCTAAATTTTTTTAGTTGTCTACTAACGCATATAATTTAAGTAACTTTTTATGTCCGAACACTATACTTTTAGGTACAAATATTTCGGTACAGGATATTGCAAGTAGTACAGGTATGATAACCACACATATACCTGCATTATTACGCCATAAAATGGCATAGCTAAAATTCTTGTTTATAGTTCATTTACGGTTACTTCCAGCTTTTCTGAAGCCCTGCTAAAGTTCTACATCAAGCATATTTCTCCGCCTCATGTAAACAAAGCTGAACCAAGTCCAGAAAATTACACCAGAGGAACAACGTACCGCATTCGTGCGCAATCAGTGTAATAATATTTTGCATATGAACTTTTTCTTACTAGGTATTACCAACACAATTATTTTCTCACTGTTTTTATCCCTTTCTGATTATAAAATAAATATTATTATTTATGAATTAAATTTAATAAAATTTCAATTTAACCAATAATAAGTACTTTTATATCATTTTATGTTAACACAAGTACAGTCCGCTTGTGATATATAATATAACTAGCTAAGCCCGCGGCTCCGCTCGTGTCGACTACAAAATTATTGTTTAGGTTTTTTTTAAATTAAAGTCCATGCTTTTTGCACTTTTTCCTGACAATGTCTGCACTTGCATTTCAATTTCAATGAGTGCAAGGTGCAAAACTTCCTCATTGAATGTTGCTCACGTGTAATTATAGTAACAAACTTATAGGAAGAAATAACGGTATTTGTTAGTAGAAAGACACTGATCATAAACACAGAAAAGAGCACTAACGATGCCATTTTTTGGTGCTAGAAAAGCTCTTTTACATAGCTACTGGTCGTCATTTATATTTCTTTGTAGATCTGGGTAAACGCTAACAATCAGTTCCGTATCACTCTGCACCAAATTACTAAAACCCCCCGTTAGTGACACACAGCCCTCGGCATCTGTTTCTAACCACCAATCTCCATTTTGAAATAGTGTATTAACATAATGTCCTGTATCAACGTCATTGAAAAGGTGCACTTTCATATTTGTCGTCAAGCTGAATTTCTTGACATTTGCCCATAAGCTTGACGACTTGAGACAGGCTTTGATTTTATCTGCAGGTGCGCCCCTCTGAATCACCGGTAGAGTTTGGCGGAAGTCATCAGCCAGTAATACAACCATTTATCTCATAATGTCTTTATATGCTGCAGAGTTCGGTTTAGGGCCTCTATCGCTTTTTTGTGTGTCATTGTGCTTTCGTCCCACACAAACCACTTACATTGACGCAGCATTGTACTTCGAGCGCTATTTGTACTAAAAGTTTTTTCCTGAGGGAATGAGATATTTTTTTGGGATAAAAAGTAGCCTATGTCACTTCTCGGCCCTCCATCTATCTCTGTACAAAAAATCACGTTGGTCCGTTGCTCCGTTGCGACGCGAAAGAAGGACAAACCAACAAACAAACACACTTTTGCCTTTATAATATTAGTTAGGATTAGGAAACAACCAATCCTGTCATACATGTGGTAATTTTTTCAAAGGTTTGATTTCAAAAGTGTGAAGTAAGCGCGAATAGACTATAGATGAGAGCAGTGGCTTGCTTGTGCAGGCACTGAGGCATGTTAAGTGCATGCCTGGGTTGCCCTTGGCGCACCCGCACTGCTAGTCACCGGTAAGGCAAACTACATCCTGGTGGACGGCATCCTTAACTTGGCTGGTGAATATTCAGAAGGCAGTCGCGAGCCACAAGGTGGATCCTCGTGGACGGATGACAAGTCAGCGGATATCATCTCGGCTTCATGCTCGGTGTGGAGCAGATAATTAGGCGCCTATAATTAAACTGACCTGCTCCGGCTCACACACCGGAAAAATGTACCTGTGAGCGAAAATTAAAATGTTCTGACGAGATACTGAGGTCACTCATTTCCTTCTCAGCAGCTCTTATCCACCCAACCCAGGGGCCGCGGTGGTGTAGTGGCCAGACTACTTGCCTTCCCAAGGCGGCAGGGTCACTTCAGGATTTTCGCACGTGGGAATTATGCCGGGCGATGCCGCTGGTCGGCAGGTTTTCTCAGGGATCTTCCTTGCATTCCGGAACTTATCCATTCACACCACGCTTCATCCTCATCGGCTCTCAAGACCTCGATGTTAAGAGCTGCCCAAACCACTCCACTCTACTCTTCTCAACCCATCCCTCTACCACTACCAGTTGATTTTTGAGGTAAGAGTAACGTGCGAACTATGCATCATCTACATGTGATAAAAAACACCAGCAGCCGAGTATTCTGCATCTATACATTTTCTTTTTGCTCCTATCTATACCAGTAAAACGCCCACCCAGACTGGCGTACAGTCGCTGCGAAGACTGTGGTAGTGCATAATATGTGCTGACTAGCATTTGTTCTCACTATACATGTTTCAAGGACGCCACAGTGAGAAAAAGATTTTGTTGAATGAAAAAAAGTTTGTTTGCCGCAACCAAATTAATTATTCGTATTGGGGCAATAAAATATGTTGTCGTTGAACCCATATTACTTTGTTGTTCTTACTTGGTTACCCCAAACTGTGAGATTTGGTTGGAGTGTCTAAAACCGCATACCCGATCGAGAGTCAAACATGTATCATTCGCGCACGAGCGTTACGCCGTAGCAATCGCAGCTAAAATGACTACAGACGAGATCCGAATGTTTTCAAAAATATACATTCAAATACTGAACAACGTGCGTAAATAAATAGTTAAGTTTTGCAGCTTTACTTTTAGTTTCCTGTTGAGCATGTTTTATTAGGATTTTATACCATTATTAAGCATCAATAATTGTCACAAAAATTACAAACAAACTCTCGAGCTGTATTTTCAAATGAAGGTAATAAAATGAGTGAGCAAACAAATGTTTATAGTTGATTAAATTAAACATTTTGTTAGGAGTTTGTTTTTTTACCCTACACAGTGATTTTGTTTATTCAATCATTTATTTTGTTAGATGAACCAAATAAATTTTGTTGATTTCCAAGTTAAGTTTACTCAACAAAATATTTTATTGGGGTAACTAAATATATTTTTGTCCCTATACAAACAAATATTTCGTTGGCTGGAACAATCCTTTCTCTCAGTGAAACGTAACGTATCGCCTTTCCTTCTTTCTCCCGTGAGAGTTATTTCTCTCTCTGTCTCTCTCTATTACAGAAAAGCGGCATCTCCGTAACTAACCTCTTGTCTGAGGAGCATTTTAATTTCCTCACATTTTAGCGTCGGAAAAAGGCTTTAAAATGTATCGGGTAAACAAACTGATGATGAGAGATATAAAATTGCATGCCTCTGCTCTCTTTTAGCCATAGGTAAAAATACGTTAAAATGCCTAATCAGTAAGTTCTTTAAACAAAATATTTTAAATTAATTAGTAAGAGAAAAATTGGAACCTCTTTCTTAATAAGTATGGTAAGAAACTGCACCACTGCTCGTTCTCGCATCAACGCATAAAATGATGTCCAAGACTGGGATAAAAACATCAAAACCACCGGTAACGAAATTAGAATAGATTATCATATTGTCGTATAATGGTGAAGGAATTAGTATTTTTACAAAACTCCAAGGTAATGTTTTTTTATATTATTCCAAAACATATGATTTATTTTCTTATTCAAAATTGCGTACAGTGGTATTCTGTATAACATAACGTCATTTGTCCAGAAGGTTGAAATGCAAATTTACAACTCTTCCTCAGTCATTTAAAAGAAACATATAAAACTTTACTTATAAAATTTATTTCATATTAAAAAACAATTATCACAGCTTTTGTTTCTTTCACAGTTAAGTTGACTACCGAAAAATTGTTTTTTTTTTCGTGACTAGAAACATTAACAGTTGTTAAACATTACCAGGGTATACATAAGACTAACACCTTGACGACGAACTGGCAGGCTCCTCTGTTACAATTTATCAAGAAAAGTCGTTACTCAGCAACATAAACTTAGCTTTTCCATGCATCTCTTCAGCCGAAGGTTTGTGCATTCAGCTCTCTTATTACGAGCATGCTTGTGCTTCCCCCTTACTCTGGTGTATAAATTTCGTCAGAAGTCCGGCATTCACTGGGAAAACATTGACGAATTTACATGAATCACGCAGATGCACGGAGCTTACCTGACCCAGTTGATCGTGAGACATCTAGTCTTAGGAGTGGAGAGCGTAGGATATTCTTAGAAATTTACAGTATTGTTATTCAAGCTGTTCTTCCCTCATTTAGTTTCCATACATATGAATTTATCAACCAGAAGCAATTAAACACCAGCGCCGACCATTTTATTTTATAGTTATTGCCAGTTTAAGGGCGTTGCCCAAGTGGAACTTGAATTGTGTTGCGGAGTGTGTGAATTTCGCGTTTTTTTTAAATAAACCAACGTGTTCCAATTATATCGATATACAAGAATAAAACGTACTTCAGACAAAGGGCGTATCATGGTCTCATACACCTTGCACATTATAAATGCTATTTTCGAGCCGTCCAATGTATCTGAAAACAGGGTTTTCATACTGCCGTATTTTATAATACACTGGCCATAAACCTGCAAAACAGGGGCCTGTACTGAACTTACATTCAGACTTTCCAGCAATAAAATACTAAAGTCATCTCTTAAAGTTCCTTAGTTACAGCGGGTCGATGGAAACATTGCACATCAGTTCAGTGTCTTGCACATAGGAATGATGGGATACTAGGTGCGCGTGTCAGTGCTGTCCATATAGCTCGCTTGCTTCTGAGCCTCAAACATGCTAAAAATATCCAATTAGTAGAGACCTGAAAAATTCGCGGATTCATTTCGGGACAAGCTAGAATTCGAAACAAGTGTGTTAATAAAACTTCAGCCATTGGTCTGCATGGTGTTTGACACCTCTTGAAGAAGGTTGCCCCAATCGTCACCTTCTACTGTGACAGCAGACAACCAATGTGCAGTTCATATCGGCATATTTGTACATAAGACTGGAGAGTCTAGTCTGCAGGTTATTGAACTCGCGAATTTTTTCTGGTCTCTACCAATTAGGCGGTGCTCTTAATCATCATGGTTCAAGGTTGTCTGGGAACATTCGAGAAAATAGTTAACATAAATCTAGTTTCCCGCAACACAAGTCAACGTTGCGGGTGGCTTCCTTGCAGGGGCACGAACTAATTCGATGCTCCTGACAATACACAAGCACTTCTTTGTTGATGACCTATGCTAAGGGAAGGAAAGCAGCCGTACTGCATGTGCGTAAATGCTGATATCAGGCGTGCGTTGCTCTTACCACGCTTTCGGAGATCCATCAGTTGGTGACGTCGTCAGGATGTAGGAACGCACGTTCAACAAATCTTCCAAACTCACATGTGCCTCTGCCATAATTATTATTGTAGTTAGCTCGAAGCTAAGAATCGTTGCGGTTCAAATTGTGACGAACAATTTTTTTTTGCAATGATTGAGACTTTTTACTAATTCACAAAAAAACATATTTGTACACTCTACACCTTAATTAGTGACATCAGTCACTGTATGCCAGTTATTATATTATTGGTTATCAATTGAATGAATTGGGAATCAGTGCACCACAGTGGTGGGATTTACTGGAATATAAAGGAACTCATAATTACATCAGTGTGATTCAGCTACCAAAATATTCAGTAAACTACACCTGGTTTTCACTTGAGCAATTTCACTGATGCGAAGTAATTTCAGTTATGTCAACTTTAGATGTAAACCAGTCATGTTAGTCACAAGCGTAACGACCGTACAATTACAGGAAAACCTTGTTACTGGCTGTGATTATGATTTAAGTTAAACAGTTACTAGCATCGTAGAAATTTTGTTGGTTTTGGCTAAACTTCTCTTCAACAGCGAGGTCTTTACAGATGGAGCCAGTAGCCGAGGCTGTTACAATCGGAGCAGGACTCGGCTATGACTGTCGTCTGGCGTGATGTAGGGAAACCACGGAAAACCTAAATCAGGATGGCTGGATCGGGAATCAAAGCCGGGTCCTCCGGAATGCGAGACTAGTGTGTTACCACTGTGCCACCTTACTCGGCGTACCTTAGAATTACTGGCTGATATATTAATGGGTGGTGAATCATCACTACTGGTAACTTCACTTATCCTTAGGGTTACTTACCAACGTAAATAAATGCGGCTTATTAAATTGTCTCATTGACACATTATGTACGAACCGGTGCCGGTGAGAAATTTTTAAAGATACATTGAAACGATGGCTGTCTTAGGACGAGCGAAAAAAAAGTTATTTTAGTGTTAATGTTATCAAATGTCATATTTTATTATGCGATGGCGATTAAAACTTTAAATATTTCTTTTAGAGCGATTACATGGAGCGTATGATGCACGCGTTTGCAACATAGCGTACGATACACTTATAATAGTGCGCTTTTGCTCAGTTTATATCTGTATTTCTGTAACTTTTTGACGTCACAGTGGTAACAACGGTTTAGAAGGCCTCATATGAATGTATACAAATACAGCTTTTAGTTTAATGTCGATGGCGATTAATAAATAAATATGATTTTAGGGTAGTGCTGTTTCCACAAGAGTAAAGCCGAATAGGCGTTCCACGATTTAATATTACTCTCAAATGTTAATTTAAAATGAATGGTTTTTACAGGTGGTGAAATATATACGGCTTGTTATATACAGCATGACATTTTCTTTAGATTCCGTCAGAGATTTACTGACTTCATAAGAAGCATTATTTTATTTGTAAACACGGCCATTAAGGTTATTGTATTTTTTTTTATATAATTGTTATGTATTGGCTGATTGTTGTACGGAGGAAGTTCCGACAAAATGTTTTTGCTTACATTACATACATTTTCCGTTTTCATTAAATTCTCGATAAAAAAACATTGTAATTCTAATACGCAATTAAATTACATTTTACTGCAACATTGTATAAGAAATTCTCAGGTGCTGTTCGAGGTATTTCAGGCTTCAAATTGTGTGACTTAAGACACAGATGTGAGAAATATAGGAATATTAATTAGGATGGTAAATTAGGCTCAAGTGAATTTAAGTTATTTCATGTAGTGGAGCTTACTTATTTGCTACTCAAGAAGCATGAGTTTAAAACATGATTGACGTTTATTCAGCCACGAATAAGTATGTGACTGACGTCCAGAAGAAATTTTACTGTAAAATAAATGGAATTGGAATTTCCACGTCAATTTAAAAGTGATAAAAACAACATTTTTCAGTTCTCTTTTTTTTTACTGCATCAGTAGTTATCAGCACAGAGACGTAAAATTGTAGTTTGATTTTCTGCAAATGAAAAACAATTATTTATTTATTTCTGATGTTTACAGTAATGCATAAACACACCCCCTTAATGGTGTTTTGAAATATTAACATTATCAAGGTTATAAAATTTTTGAAAAAGTTGAAGCGTTAACATATCATTGTTAGAAACACAATTTTCAAAAATGTTTTTAGTTCTGGAAAAGTGCTTCGTATTAGTGAATCTTACAGTCATTAGCTGACATCATAAAAGTGTTTAATGACCTTGAAGGTGTTGTACTAGAAAATATCTATTGTCAAACGAAAATTCGGATTCTATGTGCATTATGTACACAACCACAGGGCCTTGAAGTGGAGCAGCTTTAAAACTTTTAAACGCAACGGTTTATGTTATTAGCCTACTTTCCAAAGGAAAGATTGGTTTATGATATTACTTTCCTGGCTGCGTGTATGTATGGTGTGTGTTGATGTATGTGTGTGTGTCCTCCCTAAAAACTTTTGAACGAGTGAACCGAATTTCATCAAACTTGGTACACATATAGCAATTCGTAAGGACACCCAACTTTCAAGTTTTTTTTACCATGGCGGATACTTATTTTCAAAATGACCTCCATTTTAAAATGCAGGGTGCTATGTTATATCTCGGTAACTATTTAACCCATTTTAATTTTGTATGTTGGCAGAGCGTCACGTAAGCATTGAATTTAGAAATAAATATTGTTGTTGGTAGGCCATTTTATAATATTGCGCTAAATTAAAACTATTAAACTACTCAAACTATTCTCGCTGAATTTGGCACGTGAGCAAAACTACGAGATAGCCTATGTAAACATGTTCGATTTAATAGATAAGGCATATATTTTGAAAATGGCAGCGGTGCAAATATTTTATGTTCATTTTCTACAGCTCTTATAAAGTTGGGTTAATTTCAACCAAATTGTATTCTCTATGTATCTATTACAAATATAATATATTCCGCAGTATGACCACATTTGTCTGACAATTTTTAAGATAGCGTCCCATGAATAAATATAGTTTTATAACATATCTCCGAAAACAATCAACCAATTCCTACCCAATTAGGCAAACAAGTAGTAGGTACTATGGTAGGCCACGTGAACTGATATATTGTAATAGTTCCAGGCTATTATTTTCAAGTAGTGGCCATATAAAAATTCTACCTAAGTATTCGATATCTTGGAAACCATGTAACCAATTTCAGCTTAACTTTGTATACTGGTTGTATATATGCAAGTATCAAATGAGTTAATGCATAAACTCTTCTCTCCGTAATTTTGCAAGATAACATCACATGTAATATTAAGTTTTTATGTCATATTTGGAAAAACCATTACCTATATACTTGTCCCAAAATTAATGCAAAAATTTTTACTTTTATGGTCCATCTACATTTATGACTTAAATGGGTAGTCATATATATTCAAAATAACAGCCATGTAATTATTTTGGTTTACTGTGCTTCCAATAATTTTAACAGAATTTTACATGCTGGCACTGTCTATGACAATCATCGAATTTCATAATGAATAACCTTATCGTCTGCTATTTGTGAATTCCGCAACATGAAAAAATTGAGGTATAATACCAAATCTCGGGGACCAATAAACCTATCCAAAACAAATTGTACACACAAGTAGTGCTGCGGTAGGCAGTTGGGAAGGCATTTTTTTTAGTTAATAAAGTTATCCAGATTAATAAGTTATATCTATTTAATAATCAACAACTTTGAACCAAATTTTTTATACTAACACTATTTATTAGAAGCATCAATTGCGCTTACAGTATATATTTTAGATAGTGCCAAATCGGAAAATAACGTCTTTATGATATATCTCGGGAACCAACCAGCTGAATTCCAGTAAATTCTTCACAAACGTAGCGGTACGGTTGGCTATGTAAACTTACTTGATTAAGTAACTCAGACACATATTTTCAAAATTACGGCCGTGTAAATATTTCAGGTTAATATACCGTTTATACCAAAACAATAGACCGATTAGATACGAAGTTGATTCTCCGTATCCTACCTCCGAAATGAAATTGGTTGCACAATTACATATGCTACGAGGTTTCCTGGGTTCGAGTCCTGGGTAAGGCATTTGTATGTTCGCAATTGTCACACTACTTTTGCATATTTTCTGATTCCGTCTGTAATGGCGTTGCTTTCGACGAGACGTCAAGACCTACCTACCAACTTAACTTTTAAGAACATAATTGAAATCTATTTGCATCTATGGATAGGAAAGTAGGCGCATTAGTTATATCAGTATCTTCTCGTGTTTATTGTTCTAATGAACGAGAAGCGGTATTTATATACAATCTAGTTTTACATATGCACTCATTTGCAAAAAAAAAATTGATAACCATGAACGAATCGCACGAGTACAACTAACACTGCCACACAGTATCGTCATAGCACTACATGTCTCCCATTTGCGTTTCATGCGATTTGCTCGCGCGGATGTGCCACTAGGGCACATAAAAGTCCTTCCATTTATCATAGCTGCAAGACACCGAGTAAGGCCTTAGTAGCAGTGTATGCTGTGCGATCCGCGGAGCCACATGCATGCTACATGTTTACTGCGACCATCAACATGTCGGATCGTTTCACCATGCAACAGGATATAAGCACTCCACGGGCGTCATTGCGCCCCGTGCAGGGACATGCCATGGCAGCTGGGGATACGCGTGTGTCCACCAGCACCATATACAAGCGAACAACAAAGCGGGATCTGTCGTCGTGGCGTCCCTTACGACGTCTACCATTACGACCTGAGCATCACCGAGCACGCGTGACTTGCCGGGAATGGGCAGTAATGAAGCTTGAGGATTGGCGACGCGTGGTTTTCAGTGACGAATCATGGTTCTCTCTCGATAGAGACGATCGCCGAATTCTAGCGTGGAGACATCCTGGCCAGCGCCGTGATCCACGCTTCATCGTCGAGTGGCACAGCGACGCAACGAAATGTTTTATAGCGTAGGGTGCCATTTCCTACGATTTCCGCACCTCACTGGTGGCGATTGAAGGAACCCTGACGGCGCAGCGATACGTCCAGTAAACTTTTATTTTCCAGCAGGATAATGCCAAGCCTCACACAGCACAGGTATATCTGACCTGCCATCGTGATATCAACATGCTTCTTAAACCAGCAAGATCCCCAGACCTCTCACCAATTGAGAATGTTTGCCACCAGATTGGACAGCAACTGCACCCAACGTCAACTATGCTGGATTTAGAAGGTTAAATGTGTCTGCTGCAGTAGGATCTTCCTTAGGAGAACAGCCGACATCTGTATGCCTCCATGCCCGACCGTATCACCGCCTCGATCCGTGCTACTGGTGGATCAACACAATGCTAAGTGCATCCTGCAAGTGTCGGTCTCCTGCAATACATACTTGGCGTGGTAAGATATTTTAATGTTTTCTGTATAGATACTTACATGGCCTGTGCATATACCCACTTACGTGCCTCTGCGACGAGACCTTCAGGGTGATCAATTTTCTTTGCAAATGTGTACGATGACATTGTTAAAAACAAAAGAGTGAAATCTGATGAAATTATGAATATAAGTTTTGCCATAGCCTGTTAAAATAACCGATATCCATGGCATAGTGAAAAAAATAACTTTGTGGTAGTCACAAAATGTTTTTTGGGTAATCACCCTGCCAAATTATTTTGTGGTGTGCACAACATTTTTTTGTAACCACCACAAAATGCAGTAGATAATTAGTGATGGCTGGAAAAGTGGAAATACGCTGAATATTGCATTAAATGAAGACAGGTGTGCTGAAGGAATGAAAGTTTATAGGAAAAGGAAAACCTCAAATTTTTTTATAGAGATAAGTAACGGGTACTAAGAATACATGAACATATTTTTTCGTCCATACTTTGATAGCATTGACCACTGTATTAGTAAACTCAATGAGAGAACTGGGCCTTCCATATTGTCTCGATGGGGGGCCCCCCACTGTATTTCAGCAGAAATTTATAACCACCTGTTCTTCCCTCCCCCCTTTTGGGCCTTCATGATCGTAAATGGTTTCAGTTGACGGTGAAACAGACATTTGAAAGCGTGTGTTTGTTAAAGAACCCATATACGGCGAATAAACGCGTTCAACACAACTGTCTACACTGAGAGAAAATGTTTTGTTGAATAAAACAAAGTTTGTTGGGCCCAACTATATTAATGTTTTGTATAGAGAAAATGAAATATTTTGTTGTTGAAACCAAATAATTTTGTTGTTCTTATTTGATTTCCCCAGACTGTAAGGTACGGTTGATGCAACTAAATATTTGTTTGCCTCTACTTACACTTAACAGTTACCGTTATTATGAAAATAGGTGAAAGCACAATCGAGATTCGAGCCAAGATTATTTGCGAGCGAGTAAAATCAGCTGAAGTGATTATTGACGAAACACGTACAATACAATTACTGGACAACGGAAGTGTACAAATATTTCAAGTTTAACAGATTTGCTTTTTAGTTTCCCATTGAACTTGTTTTATTAGAATTTTTATATTATTTTTAAGAGTCAATAAATGCTCTAAAAAACACTGTTCTTATCCGAATTGCCACAAAATTTACAAAGAAACACTCGAGCTGTATTTTCGAACGAAGTCAATCAAAATAAGTAGCCAAGAAAATATATGCAGTTGATTCAATTAAATATTTTGTTGAAAGTCTAATATTTTTTACTAGACACTAAATGTTTCTTTATTCAAGGGCGTATTCTCTTAAATTTAAAAAAAAAGTTTTTTTTCTTTTTAAGTTTTGTATACTCAACAAAACATTTTATTGGGGCTACTAAATACAGTATATGATTGGCCATATTGTACATACAAACAAGTATTTTGTTGGCTGAAACAAACTTTTCCCTAAGTGTGGTAATTCACCACCCTCGAAAGTAGGTCTCCGTAATATGAGCGCTCGCGTTCGTGGTTAACAGCTCCACACACTACAATACCGGCTCACGAGTTTGACCACGATGCCAAATTGCTGACCATTCTGCTGTTTAAGGTTACAGGCAAATGATCCAGAGTACTCTGAAGAACCTCCCAAAGTTTTCAGCTGAAAGGGTCGATGACATGCTGTTTCCGGTAATTCCTGAGCATCGATGAGTAAGTCCAAATCCTAGACCTATTTAAAATGCATTGCCTTGGAACCGGCACAATACTTCTGTAGGCTGTTCATGGTTAATTAAGCACTTTTGAAAGTTCTGCTTACGATCTACTTTCACGCCCAATTTTTTGTTTTTCCATCACTTACTAAACTAACTCCGTCGATGGCCCGGTCAGAATTACCATAAGGATATTAAGAGAACATGTAAACAATTTTTTTGGAGCGTGCGTAAGTTAATAGCATTCTAGTTTTTTTCACTATTACCTGCATAAAAAAATATTACCTGGAGCAAATTATACCAGTGTTCAGTAATACCGGGCCACTATAAATGATTCATCGGATTTCAATGTGCTGTGTTTTCCAGAGTATTTTTGCACTGACAATAAAGACTGTTGCGTAGAAAGAAGCGGAAACTCACCAAGTATTTCTCACGCCCTAAAAATGTTCAATGAATGCCTCTTTGGTCACAAGAGACACATCCAAGCGATATTCAAGTTCTACCCGTATCTTTCGTAATCAATGGATATCAAAGCAGCACTGAAGCGTTCCATTAGCTCTCCCAGTGTTGAGGACTATGGTGGGACGTAAATATAATCCTTAGCGTACCCCCAAAGGAAGAAATCAAATGGCGTTAAATCAGGAAACAGGGGCGGGGGAGGAGGATACATGTAAACATAGCTACGTCATCCTGGCCAACACGCCCAATCCAGCGTTGCGGTAGATCATCATTTGGGTAGTGACGAACATTTATATTCCAATTTGTTAAGGGGGAGAAGGGTTCACCGTCTTATTGGAAGATGAAATTCCTGCAGCCAGCGTTCAGTTGGGAATACAACCACGACTGCAACATATGGAGGAGATTGTGGGCAGCGATTAGAATTGCATCAGATTGCAGGAAGCATTGGAGGATAATGGTTTTACTGCATATTTGATATTCAGTGATGAAGCAATTTTTCCATTTATCTGGAAAAGTTAATCGTGACAATGTGAGGGTGATGAACTTCCGCATCACTGGATTGGGCGTGTTGGTTAGGACTACATAGCTCTGTTCACATGGCCCCATCAAGTCTCCTGATCTGATGCCATGTGACTTCTTCGTTTGGGGGTATGTTAAGGGCCGTGTTTATGTCTCACCACAGCCTACAACACTGGCAGAGCTAAGGGAACACGTCAGTGTTGCTGTGATATCCATTGGTGATGAAATGCTACAGAAGGTTATGGCAGAACTTGACTATCGCTTGGACGTGTGTTGTGCTTTCAAGGAGGTTAAGAAATGGGAGGGAGCGCACAGAACATTTGTAGGGCGTGAGATAAACTTAGTAAGTTTCCAATTTTTCATGCATAAATCTTAATTTTCAGTGTAATACTCTTGAAATACAGCACTTTGAAACATGATGAATCATTTATAGTAGCAGTGTATAAATATGGCACCCAGTATGGCGTTAAGACACGGGCATTCTTTTCCTAGATCGCTGTTAACTTTATCGGGGCTATGGTTTTCAGAGTGCCTTTAAAAATATGAGCAGATAAGATAAAATATAATTTTTTCATAGTGTAGTTACAAAAGTGCTCAGCAAAACAACGAAAATGTTATACCAATGTTTTCAAATTAGGAAATTAACATTCAACAAACTAAAGTCGTGCTTTCCAAAGGCGGGAGGAAGGAAATCGCCATATACCGCACACAAGTTACTAACCAGAGTCTTCGATGGCCGAAGTTACCAACCCTTCACGCTCGTGTGGCGAAGAGGCCAACCTGGTTATGGTTCCTTATCCGCCTATGGCATGACTCAAAATCTGAGAATTGAGTCGGTTGTCAAGTGGTTCGGAGCCTACTATAGTTGAGGGAGTATCCTTACCATTTGCATTGCTGCCCTCAAACATGCAATAAGATTCTGAAATCATACCTTAATGACTGTATTTTAACGGTTATTAAGCTAATCTTTGATCACTGGAGATTTCACTGTTAATTTTATATACAATGTGCATGGCACTATTTCATGCAAGAACAGAGTTCAAGAACTAGCGACATAGCTAAACAAACCTAATATACAGTACGTTGTTCAAGGTAAAATGAGCACGTTTGAAAATACTGCTGAAGATCTACTTGTAAACACATTGTTTATTCTTCCAACATATGTAAAATTAACGTTGCCATGGGCATAATTACTTTATTCATGCGTCGGCCAAGTGAAACTGTGAAATTATTATAAAATTAAATATTTTAAAAATTTGTTTATTATTCAACTTGCAATAGATGCTTTCAAAAACTGAAAACAAAATAGTAACTTTAGTAAATGTTTATCTAACAGTTTTATTCACCGTTAAGACATGGAACTTCTTTTTCTTTGTCGTTACCAACTTTACTGGGCCNACGTTGCCATGGGCATAATTACTTTATTCATGCGTCGGCCAAGTGAAACTGTGAAATTATTATAAAATTAAATATTTAAAAAATTTGTTTATTATTCAACTTGCAATAGATGCTTTCAAAAACGGAAAACAAAATAGTAACTTTAGTATTTGGAAATGTTTATCTAACAGTTTTATTCACCGTTAAGACATGGAACTTCTTTTTCTTTGTCGTT
The DNA here is from genome assembly GCA_002778355.1 of Clitarchus hookeri. NCBI lineage: Eukaryota > Metazoa > Arthropoda > Insecta > Phasmatodea > Phasmatidae > Clitarchus > Clitarchus hookeri. The sequence goes on along the minus strand of NQII01005829.1, from coordinate 111,163 downwards.
ACCAACTTTACTGGGCTATTATGTGCTCATACGTGCATGAAAGGGCATTGAAATTTTTCAATGGTTGGTTACAGAAGTACTCATTTGACCTTTAACATCCTCTACCAACCTTTCTTACCGCCTAGAACGTTTGTCAGCAAGGCGAATAGATTTGACTTTGTCAAACTCCTATAAATCAGGAACATAAAGCGGAGATTGCATTTTCTCTCAGTTTTGAACATGCGACTGTCCTGAAATTGCTTACTACCACTGACCAACACATTCGAGCAAAAATTAACCGTATTTTTAGTGTGGGTGTAACTGATGTTCCGTTTCCTACGTGATAGAAAAGTCAGCTACGCAGAACTCTAGAGGACAACACGTTCGAGAAATAGCCACAAGTTGTTTGCAAAACTGCGTTTCTGTGGACGACGCTTCTTGTGCAGTTTCCAGCTCAGCTCAGCGCCCGGCCCACACCTGCAGTGATTCGCCAATCGCCACTGGCGGCGCTGGACCCCAACATCAAAGATGTTTACGCCGCCGTCCGCTCTGCCCTGGCGTGGCGGTGGGCAATAGCGGGGGTAGCGCGTGTTAAATAACGCGTGGAACGAAACACGGGCCGCAGATATGATCCCTGCCACGTCACTCGACGTCCCGTTCTTCCCGCAAATGCGGACGCGCACACGTGGCCTGTTCAAACACAGGGGCTTGGTTTCAATCCCTGCGGTGTCTAGTTCACACATAATGAGTTAACCAAATAGTTTACGCCCCGTGTAAACATCCTGTATAAAGAACAAACAGAATACATTGCCGTAACAAATCTGAGTCTTTGGGGAAAGGGAAAGACAAATAACGACGATGGCAGCACCGAGCATCAAAAGATTCCTTATGGTGAAACTATGAGGTGGTTTCCAACAGAAACTCGCTGTCGGGCGTTTTCTGTGTTTACGGCGTGGTTTACTTGCGTGGTCCGTTTGCGTTAATAGGCATGTTGCTGATTGCTGCGCCTTCTTTTTCACGGCTACGAGTGAAGACTCTTTTCGTGGAAGCTTTGAAGAATATACATTTAGATTAAAATGACATCTTACAAGGAAACTGTGCTATTGGAAAAAGAAACAGTCATTGGCATCTGCCAGTTAGTATTTATGGTAGAGAAACGTAGCTGATGAAGTAGATTTTCAATCTGATTATAAAAACACTAGGAAAACAGCATTTATTAAAGTCAGCACTCTATACGCTTCAAATCAGTTTGTAGATGCAACTAGGCCTTGGGAAAGTAAATTATCTCACCCAGTAGTATAAGGCACACATGTATACAATGCTGCCCATTGGATTTATGGTGCAGGTTAGCGTTCTGAAAGTACAGTTCACCGAACACATGTGCTTACAGCGAAAATCACCCCTATTCAGGAGTATAAAAGGGTTACTATCATTAGCGCGTTGATAGTCAAAAACGCAAAATTAAAGTGCGGTGGTTTGTAAGTAGCCTAAAATACATTTAAGTTCTTGTAAAGTAGAATTTTTATTTTCACGTTAAAGAAATTCTTCGCTACTTGAAATAAAACCTAAGAATCAGTCTAAATGAAATATTTTCCTTACTTCCTCTTGTACAGCACGTAGCACCACAAATGATGTTAGTTTGTTTAAAGTAGAAATTTTTTTTTATTGTTTTTTACCTGGTGTTGACTTGTGCGTGCAGATATCTGTGTTTATTATCCTATGAATTAAAGTTGGCTTGTGTGAGAAATAAAACAAGCTGCTGGAACAACAATCTTCCCCCCGGCGGTTAGTGCGTTAGGGCAAAGTCCAATTCAACACCTGGTGCAGGGTGGCTGGCCGTGTGCGTGAGCTCAGATTACGACTGCACTTGCCTCTCGTTTACTTCTGTTATGGAACTCGTTACCAATTCTTTAAGTATACTTTTGTCTTAATAGTTTTTTAATGCGTCTATCAGTCTTGCCTAAAATTGAGATATTACGGGCTCTGTGTGTGAGTGTGTAGGCGTGTGTGTGTTTGACGCATGAGCAAGTGGAGAATGTTCGTCCCCCCCCCCTTATTCCTTATTTTCACAGTATTACAAAGTATCTTTGGTTTCGCCAGAATCAACAACAAATTTCCCACTTGTTTTTTATGAGAAAAAAACAAAGCTAGAGTTCGAGCAAGAATTTATTTTAAAAAAATATTGTACATAGAATTAATTTTCTACATTCGAAAGGGATTAACATAGATCGAAAATTCATGGTCTCCGTAAAGTACTGGCTGCAATATGCTCTAATTTTTTCGCACTTGTGAAGTCTTTCTTTTATGTCCCGACGAAGTTGAAAGGTGGTGAATGAGAGCTGTATGCGCGTGTCTTTGCTGGAATTCGTATTGTGGTATGAATCTACATGATGGACTAGCATCTCGGAAGTAAAACTATGTTTTAGTTCACCTAATTCATAAAGAGAGAATACTATTGACACCTGCTGGATTAGAGGCCGCACACATATACATACACATGTTTGCATGTCACTTTTAATTCGGCTAAAGAAACGTAGCAGTGTAATGGAACTCTGAGGGGGAGAGTGGGGTGTTTTTCTGCGGATCAGATATGTATCTTAATAGAGCGAGCGCAAATGAATGTATGAAATTACAGAAATTTGTTTGCCGAAGGTAACGGTTTTTTATGATTTTGTAATTGGGGTGGGTGCACCTTTACGTTAGCGCCTCCTCATGGTGTCTAATTTTTTATTTGCAAAACTTACTATTAGTCCATTATTTATGCGTATAAAGAGTTTTATACGCTGACAAGTATGCTAGAAAAAACGCTGCACGTGGAGTAATCGTATGGGTATTTTTTCCCGTTGCATACATTTCCTAATGTACTGATTTTAAACTCGGGAGGAAATGTTTTTAATGATGAGTGTCTATGCCTGGGTTATGGGGAATGCATGGGATCCTTCACTGTGCGTATCGCTTACTGTGAGGGGTAGCGAAGTGGTTTTAACTCCATTTTTGGGTTTTTCGAGCTATGATTATTTCAACGCATCCGTACACGAAACATGATTTTTTCCAAATTTTTTTTAATGTTTTAAATAATTACGTTTGTACACGTAAAATATATTACGTTTTGTTAGTGGCGGCTAGAGTCTCATTTAATATTTTTTTCTTAAAATTATAACAAATCCGATATATCAAATATTTTATCTTGACCAGCAGTGTTTTTTTTTTAACTTAGGTGAGCAGGACATAACTCGAGAAAAATAAAAACCGATATATTGTTTTAAAAACATATATTTATGGACACACATTACAATATTATTATTATGTTGCATAATACAAGGAATACTTTTTTTTACACGTGTTCCTTCTCTGAGTCTTGGTGGGCATTACACGTAATTTTTTTTTTAAATGTACAATGGGTTCCTCGTAGTTATTTTTTATGTACCATCGTTTATCAACTCCAAAATCTTAAGGCTTCGGCGTTGCACAGGGCACAGCAATATGTCTTATTTTTGAACTCGTGAAGTCTAGTGGCGTACGTATCGACGAGCTGTCGAAACGGCGAGCATCGGCAATGCTTGTTAAGGTCTACAAAGTTCGTTCCGATGGGGCACGCATTGTGAATCACCGCCTCTTGACGTCTTCCAAACACATACACAGGATAATAGGGAATTATGGCAGAGTCCAGCATTGTAGGAATTTCCTCTTACGGAATATTTCCCTCGTCCCACCTTAGTCCGCGTGTTTCCTAAGTCTGTAAGCGATATTTCTTTTGCGTGGTGCTGTCGAGGTGCTTCCATGCACATGGCGGTAAAAAAGTTAAAACTTTGATTTTTTTCTTCTTCTTTACTGTAGGACATGACAATCTGCTTGATGGTGTACGAGTGAAACGAGCGAAAAACTTGGATTTTGGAAATAGTTTCATACAATTTTTGTTATATAAAAAAATTAATTTCCCATGCACACACCTAGTTTCACAAATTTGTAACAGTGTCATTTAAAACTTTATTGAGATCCATACACATCGAGCACTTGTGTGCTGGGTTGGTTTCCTCGCCGGGTATTGCTTGCCAGTGCAGTTCTTGAAGGGGAGCATCTTCCACGGGTACAGTTTTCGAGTACTATTGAAGTCCCCAGTCGTATATCTTGCACGGGGACGTCGTCTTCTACGGGGAGGGCGTCTTCTACGGGGAGGCCGTCTTCTACAAGGAGGGCGTCTTCTACGGGGACGTTGCTTCCACGGGCGCAGATGTCTCGAGTGCTGCACGGCGGGCCTTACACCAACTCCTACGATTCGGCGTGTCGGGAACCGAGGTGGTGCAGCCCTCGAAACATTTCTTGCACGGGAGGCAGTCCCGTATGTCTTCGTCCTGCTGCAGGTAGACAGCAAATACTTGAATACGGTCGAAATTTCGTAAGGTGCGTAGACCAGGAGAAATTCTTTCGGCAGGTACGGTAACTCGTCCCGTTTGTCCGAGGCACTAAGCTAGCGCACCCTTAAAAATACCAAAATGGCCGAAAGGATTTTATGGCTGCTCGGACAACACGCGTACATTCCTAAGAGCGAGACAAATGACTGATTTCCCGAGGGGGCTCAGGGTGCGACTTACTAAGAGTTTCTAAGGCGAAAAAAATAGTCCGCCTTCACGATTAATTTAGGCCGCCGATTGGTCCAAAAGAATGTTTCCGAAAACACCCGAGTAATTAGCCAATGAGAAACATTGGCCGAGCAATTAAATATATTGGAAGGGGGTGGACAATCAGGCAATTAGAATTAGTGGTGGGGAAATTGTTCAATTAAATATATTGGAAGGGGAGAGCTGAGAGGTCAGTCGTCTGCTGGGCGCGGTGCTGGGGACAGCACCAACAATGTAAAACAAATGACAAACGAAAAAACCACGATGGCGGTCGAACGAAAGTGAGAGACAAACTCCAGTAATGTATAAACAAATTACAAACGAAAAAACCAAGATGGTGGAATTATTATGGGATGGAGGGAGTTGCGGGGACCTCCAAAAATTAAGGTTTAAAAAAATTTAAAAAAATTAATTTAATATTTTAAAATAACATTTTAATATTTTATATACACTTTTGAATATTTTTGATTTTTTTTTTGTTTTTTTTTTGGGATTTAAAGGTCAAAGGTTTCTGGGGTCATGGTCAAAGGTCACCGGGATCAAGGTCAAAGGTCAAAATCAAGACCATCTGGATCCAAGATGGTTGCCTACCGGCCGGAATGACCGAGCACGAACAGCTCCGATGCTCCGATCCCAGGTCCCGATGGGCCAAATTCCCCATAATCCCTCTACTCCCAAACATTAACATTTAATAAGTGTAAAATATAACCCTATCTATCCAGAAATCGTACTCGATTAGAAATACATAGTAAATACATTTTTAGAAAATTTTTTGTGCAGAATATAAAGATTTATTTTATTGTATCTACGTTTGATTCCTAATAATATGTTTATTCTGACCAGCAATAACGTTACATCATTTGAGAAAGCAACCTTACATCTAATTGTTAACATAATTAAGTCCGTAACTATAAAATTATTTTTAACACATTAAGTAAGCGTAACAAATGTAATAGCAGCGGTTACAACGAACATTATCCCTACGATGGCCTTCACTGTACGTGTGTGTAACAATGTCATTTTGACTTAAGAGCGGTTTCGCTCGCTTGCATGGGTAATAAAACGGACAGGCTATTTGTAAACTTCTGATTCTTGATAAATGTCACTGAGATATTTAAAAATCTAATTTCTTACTTTTAAAATAATATCGTTTTATCAGAGCCAAACAATTTTTCCCCCTTTAAGATATGAAAATCCCATTGTATGAAACACAGTTTTTCACTTTCTTCACACACATCCGTCCATATTTAACTTAAGGTAGGGCACCAAGTGCCAAACTCACTGCGTACGTACACAAGCTTCCTCCTTGCATGCTAACAATCTTTGTAGCTGTCACAAATTTTATATTAATCCATAACCAATTTCCACGATAAAAAGGTTTGAAAAAGATAAGCTTTTATTTAACGCATAAAAAATTTATATCCCATTACGTACAAAGCTATACATAAATCCCTTCACAGATTACACTATCAAATACGTACTTCAAAATATTTTCTGGCAGACAAACTTTTCAAGTTATTTTGCACTTTCAACAAAACAAATGTTTTTTTTTGTACACGCACTCTTTAGTATAGTCACTCTTTAGTTCCACTTGATTTTTATGTTTTATTTGAAGGAATACGTAATTACTTAATGCTGAAATTTGAAATTATGTATTTAATTTGAAAGTTTGTAACCTTGATGCATTCATAACGTAGTCATATTCCAAACTGTCCAACATAATCGAAAGCAAAATTTAAATAACCGTTAAAAAATTTGGAAAATTTATGTTTATGAATATTTCCTTTTAAAAGGTATATTTCAATTTTATTTATGTAATGTATTTTTAAGCATTTTTAAGCATCTACATGGGGTGAAGTACTATATATTTTAATTCGGAAACAAATGACCATTCCAGTTAATATTAACATTAACCTGTGTATTGAATTTAATGGCAATCATTTAACTTTTCGGGATACATTGGTTAAAAATTTACCGAATTTTTATAAGGCTAGTACTGTCTTCCTGAATAAAACATGGAATGACTTACTAATACACATGTTTTATTTTCTCAAGTAGTACTATTGTATATTTAACATTTTGATTCAAGTCCAGTTATATGCTTCCAAGAGATTAGAAGTTGACAGCTCCTCTATTTTTTCTCTTACAGTCACGCCGAACGTAAATATAGAAGTGTCCCCTCAGATAAGCATAATGTTACGAGTTGTGGTTAGGATCTTAGATGAGTGGCCTGCCTGATCACACATTCACTCATTTATCCAGGACATGGGCCGTGATCGCTGAAATTAGTTATGAAATCGCAAACCACAGAAATCCCCTCCACCGGCCAGCATATGGGGACAATGCAGCCGACATAGAGGACAGTGTAGTCCGTGGACGGTGTCTTTTGTCGTCGGGCCATTGGAACGAGAAGACCACTGAAGATGGGTGTGTCCGGCCGTCGACTTGCGCCATCTTAATCAGTCTCCGGAAACATGAACAAGGTGGGGAATCTCCAATTAGGCTTAACTCAGAACGCGGCTGGTTGAATTATTATAAAATAATATCATTTAATATTTCAGTATATTTGTTTAGCTCTTCCCGTTCATATTCAATCATATTGACATTGCAATATTATTGTACAACCTAAATGAATAAACCTCTTTTATATAGTGATAATTATATAACTCTTATTAATAACTTGTTACGCCCGTATACCACCGTTAAGGATAAATATCAACAAAATGTCAAAATTATAACAATAAGCATCTGATGTTTATTTTTAAGCATATTTAGGGTTTTTTCACAAGCTCCGCCCACAGTGAGAAAAATTCCTCTATTGAAGCAACATCTATGAATTGTGTAAATGATACAGATTGTTATTTGGCACATCTGGAATGGGGTGAAAATAATCCGAGCAAGAATGTTCGTTTACGGACTTGCCTTAATGTACGCGCCATTCCTCTGGAATAAAGAAGTTGCATTTACAAACATGCAATATCTACATGAAAACTGGNGGAAACATGAACAAGGTGGGGAATCTCCAATTAGGCTTAACTCAGAACGCGGCTGGTTGAATTATTATAAAATAATATCATTTAATATTTCAGTATATTTGTTTAGCTCTTCCCGTTCATATTCAATCATATTGACATTGCAATATTATTGTACAACCTAAATGAATAAACCTCTTTTATATAGTGATAATTATATAACTCTTATTAATAACTTGTTACGCCCGTATACCCCCGTTAAGGATAAATATCAACAAAATGTCAAAATTATAACAATAAGCATCTGATGTTTATTTTTAAGCATATTTAGGGTTTTTTCACAAGCTCCGCCCACAGTGAGAAAAATTCCTCTATTGAAGCAACATCTATGAATTGTGTAAATGATACAGATTGTTATTTGGCACATCTGGAATGGGGTGANATTCCTCTATTGAAGCAACATCTATGAATTGTGTAAATGATACAGATTGTTATTTGGCACATCTGGAATGGGGTGACAATAATCCGAGCGAGATTGTTCGTTTACGGACTCGCCTTAATGTACGCGCCATTCCTCTGGAATAAAGAAGTTGCATTTACAAACATGCAATATCTACATGAAAACTGGATATCATTAAAATGAGAATAGCATTAAAATTGGACTAGAATTTCCTAAACAAACAGTACTTGTAATCAGTGACGAATGAATAAGACGATCACGCAAATTTCATGCAACATTTAACTGGAAAAACTTACCGAATTAATACCACCATCTCTTCCTACGTCAATTCTTCTTTTCACGACGAGCTCCATGAAACTAGNTCACGCAAATTTCATGCAACATTTAACTGGAAAAACTTACCGAATTAATACCACCATCTCTTCCTACGTCAATTCTTGTTTTCACGACGAGCACCATGAAACTATNAACTAGTACATATATGTAAAAAAAAAAGTCGTACTGTAATATTTAACTTACTTCAAACGTGGTTGTAAATAAGGCCACGTTTCATTTCTTTCTTACAGCAAGGTTCGTTGTATGCACTCGAGTAACACTGCAGTTAGAACGTTTGTTTCCGCTATACGTTTAAGCTCGAGGGCGGTATTCTGAACACGACCACGGGCACTCACGTGTCCTGAGCCTGATGGCTGACCTGCATTACCTCGTACGTGTTTGCATGCAGAGCAGAAGACAACATCCCCCGCCGTCCTAACCATCCCTGCTTCACGATGCTCACGCATCCACCCACATAAATTATGGGCTGCTCTATGCGTTCCTGGAACGAGAAATTCTTCCGAGGAGCTAAACAGTTCCTAGGCGAAACGCGCGTGTTCTTCATACCAACTCCATAGCAATTTACTGTTTCAGTTGATACGTAAACTACGAAACACAAACCCTTAAATTATACTCGGCGGAACGCAACGCTTGGTTGATAGGCCCTACATTTTGCCCAAGTCTGATGTATCGTGTTCAAACTTGAGATGGTTGGATAAACCTTGCTTTACCTACGCGTGTACTCTGTTTTGACTAAATAAACTATAATATATTGGCTAGCACCAATCACAGACAACAAATTTGAATCAGTGACATTGGAGAAACTATGAATTCAGTTATTTTGTATATAAGCGAATCAAAGCAACGACCAGAAAAAGACTTTAAACAATTAAATTTTCTGTATATAAATATAAATCATTGGGAAGCCTGTGAAAATACGTCATTGAAGTAATATGGAGGTTTCCTTTGTCATTACTAGTAACGGTTTTTTTTTCTGATTTCGTCCAGTTTTGTACTATGGCTTAGAAAGTGATGGTGTGGTAAGGGGGCTTTGCAAGAAAAATCAATCATCTTACAACAGGACGTTTTCGAAAACAGTACCAAAAACCCGTTTACCTGGATTTACATATATCTGACTTGCTTTTTTCCGTGACTGTAAATGTGGGAGTTCAAAAGTTCACTTAATTTCAACATTTTAAAAATACTTTGGTGTAATTTTTCTTGACAATAGTTTACTTTTTCATAGGACGTTGTTTAATGATCCACCCGAGGGTCGACCCGCGGAATCCGCGGGTTCACTATATTTGGGTGAGGCAGGTAAATAGGTGCAATTTGAAACCCACTTTTTTTTTTTAAATTTTTTGACAGAGTGTAATTATATTAATGTTGTCCTAGGGGGCTACAATAACTGCGATAAATGTTGACCTCAAAAGAAGCAGGGCCCACGTAACCCACGTTCTTAGACAACAATGGTGAAGCATCTACATACGTGCAATCTGAAACCCAGATCATAAATATGGCCTGGGCAGGTACTGGTTTACAATCTGAAACCAATTGTAAAATATGGCCTGCGATAAGTGCTGGCCTCGAAATAAGCGGGGCCCGCGTAATCTGAAACCCATGTCATAAATATGGCTTGCGATAAGCTTGGTAAGTGTAGAGTCCATTGTGGAATGAATTTCGAAATTATCGTACGAAATACCGATATGTGTTGTGCATATCTAATAATGGTAAGGCCCAACCATGTTCATTTCAGGCTTAAAGGTAAATTTAAGCGGTGCTAAGTCCATTATCGTACGAATTTCTAAATTATCTTACAATATACCGAAGTTATGGCACACTGTACTTTAATTATGTTACGCGAAATATGGGCCAACTGACTTTGTACAATAGTTATGGTACATATTATGGTACAATTTTATGGTACTGACATTTATCCAAAAGAGCCTAACTAACTTTAAGTAGAGGGAGGGTCCGAAGACTCACCCCTCCCTCAAATCCCACCGCAATCGGCCGAAAACTGTGGCTTCAAGAGCCGAAAAACATAAATGCCCCCCTCCCCTCAGGGGTACCGACATTCTTCCAAAAAGGCATAACAAACCCCGCGGCCGAAGAAAGGTCTACAGACAAAAGCCCTCCATCAAATCCACCGCAATCGGCCGAAAACTGTGGCTTCAAGAGCCTAAAAACATAAATGCCCCCCTCCCCTCAAGGGTACTGACATTTTTCCAAAAGGGCATAACTGACCCAACGGCTGAGGGATGGTNGGGCATAACTGACCCAACGGCTGAGGGATGGTCCAAAGAGACAGCCCTCCCTCAAATCCTGGCGAAATCGGCCAAAAACTGCGACTTCCAGCACCGACCAAAGTTAAAAACACACCCCTCTGGTCGTCCCATCTCCTCCCTGAATTTGTTGGAGGGGGGTGGGGGAGGGGATTGAAAGAAGAAGGTTCAAGGTTGTGCACAAATTTTGTTCCAACCTTCTACCCCTTAAGGGAGGGNGGGGGAGGGGATTGAAAGAAGAAGGTTCAAGGTTGTGCACAAATTTTGTTCCAACCTTCTACCCCTTAAGGGAGGGGCGCTGCGCGCCCCCAAAGTCACCCTTCAAACTTCCGTTCTTGATTAATGAGATAGAGATTCATCAATACAAAAAAAAAATTTCAAGTGAATAATAACTAAATGTTTCTTTTTTTGTAATGTGATCATTGCACAATCTTATATATGTTACACAATAACCGTATAAATTATGGTAGTAAAATTTAATCTATTTAATTTTAAAACTATGATATTTTATTACGTCATGACCACTAGACTTATTTTCACACTCCAGCTGCAGTATTGACAAGTAATTACCGTCATAGAAAAATATCCTGTTCTTGCATTCATCTCAGCAAAGTATAATTTTCTCACTATATGAGACCAATTTTATTGAAAATTATTTAATGATCTAAAAATGGCAAGACATGAAGCCTATTTGAACACCTTCAAAATTACAAAATTATATCATGTCAATATTGTGAACCATTACTATTTTCAAACGCTAACACAGAGCTCACACGCTAGTGTACGTAACCTAGAATACTTAAGGTATATTTTTCACTAAAGTTTAGAAACGGCGTTTCGAAACGATCTTTGGAACCATTAAAAATTATACCTGTGTCATGCCTAATATATTGTGGTAATATTTGTATGAAGTTAGATTTATTAATATACTTTCGCGTATTTTCCATAATTTGTAAGCATTCCTGAATCACAGTAATAAATGAGCCACAGAAGGTGTATCTCAACCCACATTGTTATCTATGGTAGTATTACATAGCACAGTGATGTTTGTATGTATTGAAAGTACCACTTCACTTATGTCAAAATATGTAACTACTGCAACGAAACCTTAGTGAGCTTGACAGAAAAATACCGGAGAGCCAAAAAAACTGGTATAAGCGTGCGTATGCAAATAACAGAGGTATGGAACCAATCAGAGTAACGCGATGCGGTCGGCAGCGCCTATATAAGGCAACAAGCGTCTGGCAAAGTTGCTAGATCGGTTACTGCTGCTACAATTGCAGGTTATCAAGATTTAAGTGAGTTTGAACGTGGAGTTATAGTCGGCGCACGAGAGATGGGACATAGCATCTCCGAGGTAGCGATAAAATTTGGATTTTCGCGTACGACCATTTCACGAGTGTACCGTGAATATAGGGAATCCGGTAAAACATTAAATCTTCGACATCGCTGTGGCCGGAAAAAAGATCGTGAACGAACGGGACAAATGACGACTGACGAGAATCATTAAACGTGACAGACGTGCAACCCTTTCTCAAATTGGCGCAGATTTCAATGCTGGGGCATCAACAAGTGCAAGCGTGCGAACTATTCAACGGACCATCATTGATATGGGCTTTCGGAGCCGAAGGCCCACTCGTGTACCGTTGTTGACT
>NQII01005829.1:82705-98448 GCA_002778355.1 Clitarchus hookeri | reverse complement strand
ACATTATTGAGCATATTTGGGATGCCTTGCAACGTGCTGTTCAGAAGAGATCTCCACCGCCTCGCACTCCTATGGATTTGTGGACTGCCCTGCAGGATTCATGGTGTGAATTGCCTCCTGCATACCTTCAGACATTAGTCGAGTCCATGCCACGTCGTCTTGTGGCACTTATGCGTGCTCCTCGGTTGTGGAGGGAGGGGGGGAGGCTACACGATATTAGGCCGGTGTACAGTTGTTTTGGCTCTTCAGTGTATATTAAGCAATTGAGAGAGTTTTTTTGTCGTTAATTTACTGTAAGAAAAGTGCCGTAATCCAAAATACAAGCAATAATTTACAAAGCAATTTTGTTCATTTTCAATAGTTATTTCCTATGTACAGAATATACATATCAGCAACCATACTGATTTGCAGAAATTCTATTTATTTGCTCTCTCAGCCAGCAGGTTTATTGTTTTCCGAAGTCAATATAAATTGGGCTTTAAAGTTATGAGGATTTCCCCCAGGCTAGTGGTTAAGGTAAGCAACTCAACCATATTGCGGTACGCTCATGAAGTTAACNAGTTATGAGGGTTTCCCCCAGGCTAGTGGTTAAGGTAAGCAACTCAACCATATTGCGGTACGCTCATGAAGTTAACATACTCCAGACCAAGCAGTGTTTACGTCATTCGCTTTGTATTGCTAACACACTAGTTTCATTTATTCAGATTACATCTTAAGGCTTGCATCTGAGCGACTTGTATTTTTTCTGCCCATGGACTTCATGTCTCTGGTATTTACTCTACCACAAAATTTGTTATAGAAATATGGTGAAGTAGGACACACCCCAACATGTGTGATACACTACTTTCTTATTTTTCCTTTCTTCAGTCCTGGATAATGCATAGTCATTTTTTATTACGTTTTCTACGGAACTAACTTGCAAGCTACTAAGATTATCCAAGTTTGTTCATATCTTACGCAGTGTGAATGCCAATCACGCCCAAATTAACTTGACGTGATAGCCTCGTGAGAAGAATATAAAAGACTAGCGAACCGGCCCGGCTTCGCTGGGTAACAATTTAGTTTTTACAGCAAAACTTTGAAAGACAAAAATTGTTACTGTAGGCTAGGTCATCCTTAAAAGAAAAACATATGCTATCGCTGAGTTTTCTGTAGACCTTTTTAATAGCTGCAATTCTGTAGTACATCAATTTGACTTATCTCTTATGGNACTATCGCTGAGTTTTCTGTAGACCTTTTTAATAGCTGCAATTCTGTAGTACATCAATTTGACTTATCTCTTATGGTGGAATCAGCACAAGCCATGTAAGCGCCCTAAAAGCGGTTTTTTACGACTTGATTACAAACGGTTCGACATTTCTATACTAACCTTATATTAAATATAAAATAATTATAAACCAAAACCTTCCTCAAGAAATTTTTTAAATTATGTTGAAAACTGCATCAAAATCCATCAAGTAGTTTAGAAGTACTAAGCGAATACACAGACAGACGCGGATAAGCGACTTTGTTTTATACTATTTAGAGATGAGTCTAGGGCAATGTAGTACTGGCACCTGACACCGGCGTCGGCGCCGGCCGGCTGTCATGTTGTGACGTCGCCCAACCGTCATCTTAGATCTGACTGACATTGACTTCGATCCATGACCTTGACCTTGTGCCAGTGACTTTTAATGACCTTGAAACTAAAAAACCCAAAAAATTGCAGACAAATGTCAAAATCCTAAAATGTTTATAAAAAAAAAAACAAATAAATAATTTAAATTTATACATGCAGGAGGTCCGGGGTTCGATGACAGGTGGATCAACTAAGCATCCGACATGATCGCCCTCACCAGGTAAATCAGTGTCCATCTCGTCAACCATGCTAGATGTTGATGACGTTAACTTTGACCTTCGACCTTAACTTTGAATTACCTTAAAGTAAAAACATTCTAAAAAATAAAAATAAACAATTAAGAAAATTAAAGAAAAATTAAAAATTCAGGAAAAATTTACATAGATGTTGGATTCCATTAACCTTGACCCTAATGACCTTGAAACCCAAAACTCGGGAAAAAAAGTAAATATCGAATAAATTCTTAAATGTATTCTAACATATTACATTACTGACTGCAACCTCATGTTAGATGTNAAAAAGTAAATATCGAATAAATTCTTAAATGTATTCTAACATATTACATTACTGACTGCAACCTCATGTTAGATGTTAGTGACCTTGACCTATACCTTTCATCTTGACCTTAGATAGTCTTAAACCCCAAAAATTAATATTTTTTTAAAAAAAGTTCCTAAAAATAATTTAAAATTGCTAAATTTTTTTAAAAATAAAGCAATTTTATTTTAAAAAATTATTAATTTTTTTTATAAAAAACTAATTTTTTTGAATGTTTTGGCTTAGAGAGAAAGGGAGACTGGAGTCGACCCACTACAATGTTATGACATCACCCAACCAATATATTGAATCAAATTGACCTTAACCTTTGACCATGACCCTGACCTTAAATGACCTTAAACCCAAAAAAATTAAAATAATAATACATTGATTAAAACATTATAAAATAATAAAAAATATAAAAAATTACATTTGCGAAGGTTTCCTTACCATCGTGTCCAGCAGACGACTGGCCCTCGCCAACGTTTCTCATTCGTTGATTACTTGTGTTCACTTCACCACCCAGCAGTGTTTTTTATTGGTTGATTACTCAGGCTCACTCGACCCGCCACCAATGTTTCTCATTGTATTAAAATTCCCCTCCCCTTCCCCTCACCCATGCACATTCTGTCGAATGCACTCCACTCATCATATTCATTTTTTCGTTGATCATTTGTTTACTTTTACATCACTTAGGTGACGCTAGTGTATTAATGATCGATTTCGCCGCCATAGGAGCTGTCGATTTAGCAACCATGTTTGTTGTTGACCTTGACCTTACCCGAATGACATTGAACTTGAAAAATCGAAATAGATCGCAGTCCATACAATTGTCAATGACAAGCTGGTCATACCAAGGACCCATATCGACTAACCATGCTAGCCAACGACTGACCCCACCTAAGACTAACTCCACCCAAGACTGGTTACTGGTGAGATTGACTGTGCCCAAGACTAGCTCCTGACGAGACCAGTTCCTGCAAAACTGACTATAACAACCGACAAGACCAACCTGCCATACCACCCACCTATACGAACGATAATGGACCATCTCGAAAAAAGTCTCTAATAAGATTCTCGTAGGTAACCTCTTCGCACAAAATCTTAGCAAAATTTTTGCAAAACATTTCTTCCACAGCTGACCATACCAAAGGATCGTACTAATTTACCAAGCCAACTGACCAGGCCAACCTACTAGTTGCGAAACACCCCTCAAAAATATTCCCCTCATTTCATTTGTTCGCTATATAGAACTCATACATTTTAAACTACCCGAGTAAGACATAATAATTCAGATCCAACCATAGCCCTCCTCCTGCACATCCTCGCATAAATGTTATCTAAAACAGACTCACGCAATCGATTGTTTACACCACTGAATTGATAAGTCTTTTAGAGAAGCAGAAGGGACTGTATAAGACATTAAAAAAAAACATTAATATGTATATAAAAATCTAATTTATTTACTTGGTGTATACTTTCTGTCTTTCTAATTATTTTGTACATTAGATCTCTACATTTCTCAAATGTTTGCAGATCATGGATAGTAAGAGCCCAACAGCCTTCTTTGATGTAACCCCGATCCTTCAGTTCATGGATGATTGAAGATATCTCAGCAATGCGTGAGAGATACCCGCGTTTTTGCCGCTCAATCAAATATCTGAGTCCATCAACAAGTTCATTAGAGTCTTCGGGATATATGTAACGAGCGTTCTTGACTTCTTATTCCTTCTTCGCATCGCTTGTCGAAGGAAACTCGTTGGTGAAATGTGTGGGAACGTCGAGAGAATCATCATTCTTATCATCAGATACTTCATCAACACTGTCACCATAGTCATTATCATCAATGATGTCTTCATGATCGTCTTCACCCCCTGTTTCTTCCTCAATATCAGGTTGACTTTTTTTTAGGAGTGACATGGACGGCATCAGTATTTAGAGCTGACAGCAGTTTATTTGGAAGTTTATCGACTTCACGCGAACGCCTTGCAAGTGTAAATTCCACACATACCGACACACTCATGCTTCCTACGTCTTTCAATCCGTCATTACCATTAACTGTCTCGTCCTAATCGTCTTCGGAAACAGTACACATCGATGTAGCAGGAGGTATTGGTGACATCACTCGCTGGCTCTCAGTAGACGAACCCTTGCAGATCTCGATGTGTTCCTTCATTGTATCACCTTGCATAAACTGCATGCGGCCATTGTCGAAATGCTTCATCATGCGAGTTCCCTCGTCGTCTGCGAACTTTTTATGTAGTACATTAACCGGACGTAATGAAATCATCACATGCTGTTTCTCAGTGGGAGAAAAAAAAACACACTGCATTTATCATCCTTGAAGTGCTTATTTAAGTTATCACTTCGAGTAAACTGTCTGGAACATTTATAGCAGCTAAGAAAAAAATGAAATCGGTTCTTCAAGCAGTCCTTCTTCTCATGTCGTCACGCATTGCAACTTTTACTGAATGACTTGGCACAGTAAAATCATTGTTTTCCATGTAATTTTTGGGCTTGAAGGTATCCATTTTATCGTACACGACATACTCGATTTCACATCGTCAGTGGCTTGCATCGTCTTTAAGCATACGTGAATTCATATACTTTACTCCTGCCGAATGTCTCTTGCAGACTGACTCTTGCCGACTGTCTCCTGCCGACTGACTCCTGCCTAGATGTTGCTGATTTTCTGGGTCAATAGGAACTAACCTATGAGGCATCAATATATTAATTTATACATGCAGATAATTCATCGCGTTCATTGAATGTCGTGACAGGTATCAGCCATTTGTGGTATGGCGCATGGCCGATGCTGTTTTACAAGTTATTGTAAGACGATTTATCGAGCTACATGAACAGATGCTGGATAACTTGCCATATATATCGCTCACTCGCGAGCATTCCCATGGCTTTAGATGTAGCACCATCCGATCGGGGCTCGAACTGACGACACACTCGCCATCATATTCGATGTCCAGAAGCAGGTCGCCCCTTTGCGAAGTATTCCGCAAAACTTTTCGCGAACCATTTATCCATTATGCGAACTTATCCGCTCGAATCACTTCACAAAACACATTGTGACTAATCCATCTGATTGGAAGAACATTTCAGGAATTGATTTTTTAAGGAGCCATTCTTATTCTCCCAGAAGGCCTTCTGCCATACATTTAAAATTAAAAAAACATGTCTGAGCACTCTGAGAAAACCAATTTACGCACCCACACACACATATGTACACACACATACACACAGACAAGAAAGTGATCTCATAATCCTTTCTTTCCTTTGGAAAGTAGGCTAAAAATCAAATTTAGTTCTTTTAATTTTATTAAGACCTCCATCCCTCATGAACTCAGATACGCCCCTTAGGCGTCAATGTTAAAATATTGAAGGCAGTGTGGCTTAGGCCTGCATCCGCATATTTAAATAAAGCTTTAGTTTTCTGTGAAATGATTCAGGCTTAGCTTAACCTATTATGCAAAAATTCTTATTTTTCAAGTAATAAATTTTAGTTTCAGATGTATTATTAAAAACCATTTGATTACAAAAAAATCTACAATTTACTAGTTGTTTAATATTTATGTATCTAATTTTGACTGTGTGTTATTCCCTGCTTGCAAAAATGCAAGAACTTACTGACAAAATATAAATATGTCCCTGACATTTTACAACTAGCAGATAACACACAATGAAAATTAAGCAAAAAAAGTATTAAACAACTCGTAAAACGTAAATGTTATGTAATCGTACATTGTCAGTAATTACTCTGAACCCGAAATTATGACACGAAAACGAAAAACTTCTGCAAAAGACGTAAATTCATCTGTCTTTCTTCTGCGCCATCCGGAGACGCTACTTTTTCGCGAAATTCGTACAAAGAACATCGGTTCTCAAAGAAATAACACCTTAGCGACTTCTGACACGAAAACCTCTTTCTGGTGTGAAAATATTATCGGCAAATAAGCTAATAAGTGTTGTAAAAGCTCGGTGGGCAAATAGGTTCGACCAACTGCAATAATGGCAAGGTCATATGCAAATGAAGCAGTTATCGGCAGTGAGCTAGAAAAAAAAAAACTGAGGTGACCATAAATCTCCCCAAAAAAATTCCCGTTGTGGTGTTTCCCCTCCGGCGTAGTTTAAAGTGTTGGGACACTTTTAAGGTTGACAGCGCGTCAACGTATTATCACCGCACGTCAAGCGGCGTCGAGTACACGGAATCCCGTTGTGCAAGACATGCGAGGCGCTCTTCCTGGAAAAGGAAAAACGGAACCACCGACACGGAAACATACCTGCTGTCTGAAACGAGTTACAAGAACCTCCACAATACAAAGCTTGAACAATGTGACGAGGAAATACAAATTTTCTTTCTTACTGTAAATGCGCGCTGAAACTTCAAACGCTTGGCTGTGGACGTTTTAGTTGCGCCGAGACGGGCACGGTCGCTTGCTATCGTGACGGCAAACAAAACTCTTGAATTCCGTTCAGAGCACTTCCCGACTAACGTCGGATAACAGCCTGCGATTATTCAAATGTACGTGTACGCGTCAGCTCACAGAATCGCTGTAAAATTACCGCAAGGGCTACAGACTTGCCACAAATGTTGATTAATACAGCTTCGATTGGATGATACTGGTGCATTGTATGTAGCGATCGTTATTCATTCCCGGTTTAATCCTTACTCATGCAGATTTTTCTCAAGAATAAATAAAACCATCATGGATGTGTGCCGAGTTTTCGGAGCTTTGCATGCTTTTCCTCCTTTGCTTTTCACTTCCATTTTCTTCGAAAATACCGCCCTCTGGAATTAAGTAGTGGCAAACTGTTATTTTCTGTCATCGTTATAAATGATTTCATTTAAATGTTGTGCAACAATGTACGCACACCATTAGTTTCGTTCGGCAGTGATTGACGAATACTTACGCCCTAAACGACACAAACGGGAAAATGTTTGGGAAGGGAAAAAACCAGTAATATACCCCGTTCTGGGTTTCTTCGCGCTTTTTTTTTTTTTTATAATGAAACCTTTGAAAAACCATTCCAAGTGCAACATGTTTAGTCGTTTCTTGAAAACAATTGTAACATAGTTTTTTTTGTTCTTCATTGTAACTTAAAGTTTTAATAAAATTAATCTTCTACTTGCGCTTTTTATATTTTTATATTAATTTTATAATTTATATAATTGTCGGTATAAATGAAACAGTGGGAAACGGTGAGAAAAATGTAATGTTGGAAGCGGCAGAAGGACAGTAATTCTTTGGGAAAGTACTATTCAGTTTGTTTTTTAAGTACTGTATTTGTATGGTAATTGTTTATGACTGACTTATTTCAGCTTTCAGATAGCTATGGTAGACATACACTTGGTTGTTGCGTGTAAAATATTTTTGCAGCCCAATGCACATACACGATGCGTTTTTTGCATGTGGTGATCTTTTCCAGAACTTGTTTACGTTCAGATGCACCATGTTGATTATCTTGGCTCCCGAATACCGCTATGTCTACTCAACCGGCGTTTGCTGGATAATAAATCAGCCAGTTCACCAGCCTATAATGTATCAGCATGTCTCACTGGTACCTTAATTTTATTATTTTAATATTACCCGTGTTATATAAGTTTCGTTTCCCAAATTAATTTCAATCTTACACCCATAGGAGCGACGTGCTGTTTTGGTGTAAGTGTATTGGGAGTGTAGAAAAATTGAATAGAAATTATCGGTCANGACCCATAGGAGCGACGTGCTGTTTTGGTGTAAGTGTATTGGGAGTGTAGAAAAATTGAATAGAAATTATCGGTCACTAAATTTAGCAAAAAATAATAAACGTTACCGATAAGTAACATAAACGTTTTGAAAAAGTGAAATTAAAGAATGCAACATGCGAGTCGTAAGAAACATTAACAGTTTGGTTATGTCAAGAGTGTGCCCGTGATCAGGTAAATTCCACTGCTATAATAATTTCAATGAGTTTATAGCTTATTTAAAACAGTGGCCTCAATGTTAAACATCAAAACTATTGCTCTGTTTTATTTATAACATCAGCTCTAAATATTTGAATAAAAATAAGGCGAATGTGATTTTTAATAGCGGATCATAACAAATTCCTTAAATCAGGTTTTCATTTACACATTTCTATAATATATTACTGTGGCAAAACAGTGTTTTGATATTTCTCCCCGCATAATTAATGCTATTAGCGAAATATTCAACACTAAATAGCTTATAGGGAATTTACTTTCGTAAACAGTACATTTTAGGACTAAAGATTTTACTGATGTGTGTTATTTGCATATGGAAACTGTAGTTCCCTAGCTGAGTATATTAATATTTTAATCAATTCTACAACTACTTCTTTAAGCTATTCAAATTTCACGCGCTAAAACAGCTATTTTTCATCTTGTCCTGCTCTTCCGATTATAGTGTCGTAGGTCGCAGGCCCTTGTTTGAATAGAAATATTGGAAATACGTGGACATGTTTAATGTGTTTCCGACTTACCATTATCGAACCCCAATACACTACGACAAAACAGTAAGGAGTGAAATGGTATCCAATTTCTAGATATTATATAAAACACTGCATTTATTTGAGTTCTATTTTAGATTGCTTTTACGCATTTACCGNTATCCAATTTCTAGATATTATATAAAACACTGCATTTATTTGAGTTCTATTTTAGATTGCTTTTACGCATTTACCGTAATGTGATGTGGCGACGGTGGTGCCATCTCTTGGTCGGCTGTGGCTAAGCCCCGACTCTTGGTTGATTTTTCAGCCAACCACAGCTGTCGCAGACCGAGACTTGTATGGGAACGCTCCCGTGTGCTGCCAAGAACGTGTATTGTGGCGTTTTAATTGCAATATTTTTGGCGACTTAATTTATTGCCTGGCCAGAGTTTGGTCACTTATTGTGGTAAATAAAGGGGAGCCATATCCAGGCTTGCTGCTGGGTTAACTGTGTGATCACTTCACGCTGATTTTACATTGCAGTGTCCGTTTGCGAGCTGTAGGTAAACTTGTTTGTCGGGGTCGCTTGATTGATCTTGTCTGCCGAACAATCGTACAGTAAATTGCTTTCTTAGGCAAGAACGTATGCGTAGCCAATCACAATGTATTCAGCCTTACTTGTAAACGGGTAGAACTAACTCTTATAAAAGAATCTCTTGAAAAAAAAATGAGCAGCATATAAATTTTAAGAGAAATTAACAACACAATAGTGCATGTGAAAGACAGCTTACTTTATCAAAAAAAAAAAATAGTCAACTTTTGGTTTGTATTGGTAAAATAAAAGCATGTACATGAAATAGCGGAGAGAAGAGAGTTTTGTGACTCAAATATTGTTTATCCCTAAAACACGAATGTGTGAACACACAGACAACAGCAAGATAAAATACATATTTTTTTATATTCACGCTCCCCCTTCCCCCTTACTTTGGCCGCAAGTTTCAGTAAGGCTAAGAAGAAAGGAATATTATCTTATTTACGTAAAGTATAACAATGGATTACATATTAAATGTACAAATATTTTAAGGTTTGCAATATATCCACAATGAAAAAAAAAACTATCACTGCAGAAATGGTTAAAAATCATAACATCCTTATTTTTTTAAAGACACGTGTGCATAGTTCGGGCAGTTAAAGAATTTTAACAAAACATTTGATATTTGAGCTCGTAAAAGTCACATGGTCGTGTATTAGTTTACATGTGGTGGAAGGATACGTAGTGGCCAGACCGAAAGTAGAACTTAAGCAGGGCTCCAGAAAATTTAAAAAGTACCGTGAATGGGCTATGTAAAAAAATTTCGCTCTATGATACTATTCACGTTTGTAAATATGTTTTTTGACGTTTGTACCACACCAACACGAATAAGGATAAAATTTTGCACTGAACCACTGACTCTTAACTAATTTCCATAAAATTTATATGTACGTATATCATATTTTTCATACAAAAAATTTTTAATAAAAAGTAATCGACATATAATATCACTTTCCCTAGGACCTAGACAAAACAGTTCTCAATAACACAAATCATTTAATTAAGGCCAACAGTTATATTTCGGTCGTAATTTATTTAACTAATTGATTGACAATTTAAACAGATGACAAAATTTTGTCGAATTTTCCNGTTATATTTCGGTCGTAATTTATTTAACTAATTGATTGACAATTTAAACAGATGACAAAATTTTGTCGAATTTTCCACCTTCTTGGCAATATTGTATCACAATTTTCATTTCACGCCTTTGATAACATGTAGAAAAAGTTGAGGAAATTTGTCGAACTTGTGCCAGCACCTAAATCGTACCACCACTGGTTTTCAATACAGCAGGGCTAGTGGAGAGAGGAGAGGTTTGGGCGGCTCTTAACATCGGGGTCTTCAAAGCCGATGAGGGTNTTTGTCGGGGTCGCTTGATTGATCTTGTCTGCCGAACAATCGTACAGTAAATTGCTTTCTTAGGCAAGAACGTATGGGTAGCCAATCACAATGTATTCAGCCTTACTTGTAAACGGGTAGAACTAACTCTTATAAAAGAATCTCTTGAAAAAATAATGAGCAGCATATAAATTTTAAGAGAAATTAACAACACAATAGTGAATGTGAAAGACAGCTTACTTTATCAAAAAAAAAAAAATAGTCAACTTTTGGTTTGTATTGGTAAAATAAAAGCATGTACATGAAATAGCGGAGAGAAGAGNCAAAAAAAAAAAATAGTCAACTTTTGGTTTGTATTGGTAAAATAAAAGCATGTACATGAAATAGCGGAGAGAAGAGAGTTTTGTGACTCAAATATTGTTTATCCCTAAAACACGAATGTGTGAACACACAGACAACAGCAAGATAAAATACATATTTTTTTATATTCACGCTCCCCCTTCCCCCTTACTTTGGCCGCAAGTTTCAGTAAGGNCAGCAAGATAAAATACATATTTTTTTATATTCACGCTCCCCCTTCCCCCTTACTTTGGCCGCAAGTTTCAGTAAGGTTAAGAAGAAAGGAATAGTATCTTATTTACGTAAAGTATAACAATGGATTACATATTAAATTTACAAATATTTTAAGGTTTGCAATATATCCACAATGAAAAAAAAAACTATCACTGCAGAAATGGTTAAAAATCATAACACCCTTATTTTTTTAAAGACACGTGTGCATAGTTCGGGCAGTTAAAGAATGTTAACAAAACATTTGATATTTGAGCTCGTAAAAGTCACATGGTCGTGTATTAGTTTACATGTGGTGGAAGGATACGTAGTGGCCAGACCGAAAGTAGAACTTAAGCAGGGCTCCAGAAAAGNACATGTGGTGGAAGGATACGTAGTGGCCAGACCGAAAGTAGAACTTAAGCAGGGCTCCAGAAAATTTAAAAAGTACCGTGAATGGGCTATGTAAAAAAATTTCGCTCTATGATACTATTCACGTTTGTAAATATGTTTTTTGACGTTTGTACCACACCAACACGAATAAGGATAAAATTTTGCACTGAACCACTGACTCTTAACTAATTTCCATTAAATTTATATGTACGTATATCATATTTTTCATACAAAAAAATTTTAATAAAAAGTAATCGACATATAATATCACTTTCCCTAGGACATAGACAAAACAGTTCTCAATAACACAAATCATTTAATTAAGGCCAACAGTTATATTTCGGTCGTAATTTATTTAACTAATTGATTGACAATTTAAACAGATGACAAAATTTTGTCGAATTTTCCACCTTCTTGGCAATATTGTATCACAATTTTCATTTCACGCCTTTGATAACATGTAGAAAAAGTTGAGGAAATTTGTCGAACTTGTGCCAGCACCTAAATCGTACCACCACTGGTTTTCAATACAGCAGGGCTAGTGGAGAGAGGAGAGGTTTGGGCGGCTCTTAACATCGGGGTCTTCAAAGCCGATGAGGGTGAAGCGAGGTGGGTATGGAGCAGCGCCGGAATGCTAGGGCGGTAAATGGGAGAGCCCCGAGAAAAACTCACCGACCAGTCACATCGTCCGGGACCATAACCACGTGCGAAAATCTAGGTGACCCCTCCGAGAATCGAACATGGTTCACTTTGGTGGGNCATCGTCCGGGACCATAACCACGTGCGAAAATCTAGGTGACCCCTCCGAGAATCGAACATGGTTCACTTTGGTGGGAGGCGAGCACTCTAACCGCTAGTAGAACGCTTTCACGACGAAGACTTGAACCACTAGGTTTATTGAGAAGTCCGTGAAAACAGCTAGCCAGTGTAGGAACGTGTTGAGTTTTTATTACAGTTATATTGCTTGAATGCGTGTTGTAGTTTATCAACTCCATATGTAAGATCATACAACCCTCTAAGGTAACTTTTATTGTATTTCATGCAGTAATCATTGTGGCAAAACTAATATTGAACGTAACGGCTGGCTGCCTTGTAGCGAGGATTCTGATTTAGGTTAGGAATAACGCAATGAGTGAAGTGTGCAGTTGCCTAAATCGTACCACGAGTGGGCTTCCGAATTCGTGCAGGTACGAATTGGGAGCTCATATCCTTTCACGTTACATATTTGCAATTTATTTTTTTGAATTAAATAACTGAGAAATAAAACACAAATAACACACGTTAATTATGTGTTACAGAATGGTGAAAAGAAAATATGGGGCTAGGAGTGAATCATATATGAAAACCTTGCCACTTGAAATCGGAAACCCATAGGTAGCGGGATACTCAAATGGCGGGTGAAAGTGGTTTTCAGTTTTCCGAGTNTGCCACTTGAAATCGGAAACCCATAGGTAGCGGGATACTCAAATGGCGGGTGAAAGTGGTTTTCAGTTTTCCGAGTGTGTCACACAGAGTTAACATTATGAGAACCAGACGCATTATCTACGGCTCGAACACGCGGGTTCAATAAGGAAAATGTTGACGAATATTTCTACATTTTATTGAAAGTCATGGTTGAAAATAAATCCAATGATTTTTAATGTGGATGAAACTGGCGTTAGTAATGTACAAAATAGATGGCAAACAGTTTTAGCTGAGAACGAAAAGGCTAGGTAGGATCAGTCGCAATTGGNGTTAGTAATGTACAAAATAGATGGCAAACAGTTTTAGCTGAGAACGAAAAGGCTAGGTAGGATCAGTCGCAATTGGAGAAAGAGTATTAAACATGGCAGTGGACGCACGTGTGTTGTACACGTGCGTCAGCGGCATACATTCCTCCAATGTTGATTTTTAAGAAAATGAGAGTGGCTAACGAATTGAAATGTAGGGCACCACCTGGTTTTTTAGCCTGGTTGTTTAGTTGAAGTGTCAGAATCCATATTCTTTGTACAATGGTTTAAACACACTTCATCGCTGCTGTAAAACCAAATGTTGACAGCAAAGTTTCACTTCTAGATTGGCACACAACCCATTTCATGAATGTGGCGGCTTTACAACGAGCAAGAGAATCTGAAGATATAATGCTGCAGTTACCTGCGCATGCAACTCACCGGATTCAGCCATTGGATAAAATATTTTTCAAACCCTTGAAAGGGTATTATACACAAGCAGTTGAGAAAATGGTGCGAACCAATCCTGGGCTGTGTGTCACATAATAATACTTATCGTGTAGCCACACTACTGGCAGACGCATATGGAAAGGCGGTAATAATTGGAAACCCTGGATTTAGATGCATTGGAATCTGGCCAGTTTATCCCAACTGCGTTTAAAGACTGACTTTTCACCAGCTGAGAACCTTAACCAAACAGGATATCCTACACCACTCATTGAAGATGTTTATATGTAGGCATCGCCAAGGCTTACTGAAGATGCCACTAATGAAGCACCTATTTCAGATTAAAACAATGTCGTTTTGAATGAAAAACCAAGTGATAAAACTGNGAAGATGCCACTAATGAAGCACCTATTTCAGATTAAAACAATGTCGTTTTGAATGAAAAACCAAGTGATAAAACTGACCCGTCCTACACCAACTACTTCTTGTAAGCTCAGCGTGTATATTGAAACATTTTCACAAATTCCTCTACAAAAAAATAGGTTGGCAAAGAGCTATGGGGCCGTTTTTTTTACAAGCAGACCGTACAAAAAAGGATTTGGAGTTGGCGAAGTCGCAACTGGCACAGGCCAAAGTTTAAGAGTTATAAATTATAACCACAATTTCCTAACCAAATGACCTACAATTATCAAAGCCCATCACCCAAACGGATAAGACTAACAGACGACAAATTCTTCATCAGCACGAAGAAATGAAGGCCTAAATCACGATTTAGACCTGCCATCCACTTCGACACAACCTAATATTCCCATTGATATCCAAATACCACGTGCTGAATGGTATTGCTTGATATGCGAAGAAACTTTTGTGGAATACTTGATTCAGGTTTAGTGTGTTAATCCTGGGTTCATGAGAGTTGGTGCGTGTGTAATTTAAGAACTTAAACTTGTGGTTTCTGTAGCTTGTAAATAATTAGAAATGTCTTACATTAACCAAAGAAAAAGAAATGGACTGTATTAACACTTAAATATTACAATAATCATATGTGTTCTTACATGTTCTGTAATTTTTAATCTCATTTGATTTAATAAATAACGTCGTGGTACGATTCGCACACAGATAATATTATTTAGGAGACCAGTTTATTATATCGTACCAGTTGCAGCCTGTTACAAAAATTACTTTATTTCTTTACCAGTGCTNGATTTAGGAGACCAGTTTATTATATCGTACCAGTTGCAGCCTGTTACAAAAATTACTTTATTTCTTTACCAGTGCTACATTTTGATAATTAGCCCACAAAAATATACCAATACATATACTTTGTTTGTGATAAACATTCACAAAAGCTCGAATTTTATAATTTCGGAGAGATAAAAATACAAATATAAAAAGTGGTACGATATAGGCAACATTTCTTTAAGATAGTCAGCATGCAGCAGCTCATGATGACATCCGTAATCCGTGATGACTAGAAAAATTTAAAACAAATGTTAAAAGTGCACCCTCTAATTTACATTAAATTTATCATTCAGCAATTTTTTTACATTTGTAATTTTTTTTAAACTGTTGACATCATTTAAACTTTTGCCAATTTCGTTATTCATGATAATTCTCANTTTACATTTGTAATTTTTTTTAAACTGTTGACATCATTTAAACTTTTGCCAATTTCGTTATTCATGATAATTCTCAGTGTACCTTTAAATTTAAAAGTAGTTCCCACACACGTTTCTTCTATTTGAGTTTCTATATCATATGCGTGAGCTTAGGAAAGCATCGTTGAGTTCAATAACTTGACTAATTTCATTAAATGGACTTTTATGAAACTGATACCTACCAAATGCTGAAGTTTGGAAGTAGGTATTGATTCTGCTCTGCGGCGTGAGGCGCCAGCACTTGATGCTAGCCCTCAGTGATAGGGTGTATAAATACGTCGACACTGTTGTATCTAGGTCCAATTTACTAATAACATACACTATACTTGTGAGTTCATATAATCTAGTTTTATTGTTGCTTGAACAGGTTAACTGGTACATGAACTCACGAGACAAAACTTCCCTCCCCTTTTTCCATGTAGGCTACGTATGGTTTGACGCCGCGACTGGTGTCGTGGGGG